>OX276461.1:28038259-28048259 GCA_946251905.1 Cryptocephalus moraei
ATCAGTAAGTAATATGTACTCCTGGATCAAGTAACATTAAATTTTCATACGGGTGTGAACATAGCCACATCCACAAATTCTGTATTACGGTAACATAGGTGAAATTTTTAGTCACAAAATTTGTACAAAAAACATCCTAGGAGAGACAGTTTATTACTAAACAAATGTATCCGATACGATTTAGAGCTTTCGTTTGGGGGTTGATATATGAGGTAAATTTAGAAAGAATCGATAGAAAAATTTTAACACCCCAAACAATTTTTAAACTGAAAATTTTATCGGAAAATATCCATTTTTACACGAAGTATCCCCCTGAAACAGTTTCAAGTCGAAAATCAGGGGATGCAATGCTCAATAGGGGTTCATATGACACTAACTTAGAAATGTTGAACTCCTACTTATGGTAATATTTTTAAGTATCTAAACCAAATCTTATATCGAAAATATTTATCTGGAGATATTTGTTTTTACATGGAATACCCCCCTGAAACAGTTTCATGTCGAAAATCAGGGGATGAAATAGTCATTCCGGGGTTCATAAGAAACTTACCTCGAAATTTCGTATTCTAATGTTTGAAAAATATTATTTAAGTAATATCTAAAGCAGTTTTTGCATCGAAAAATTTTATCTGAAAATATTGGTACATATGTTCATAAACTATCCCCCTGAAACAGTTTTAAGTCCAAAATCAGGAGATGCATGAGTCAACAGGGGGTTCATATGACACTTTCTTAGAAATTTCGAACTGTTAGGTATGGTAATTTTTACGAATCTAAACCAATTTTTACATCGAAAATTGTTATCTAGAAATATTGCTTTACGTATGTATTATTCCCCTGAAGGGTTTCAAGTCGAAAATCAGGGGATGCAATGGTCATTCGGGGGTTTATATGAGACTTACCTCGAAATTTAGCACTCTCACGTGTGGAAAAAATTATTTAAGTATTTAAACTATTGAATCCCTTGACTTTCGAATTGAAAGTTGATGTATAATGAAATATTTGCAGATAAAAATATTCTATGTAAAAATTGGTTTAGATAGTTAAAAAATTGCCATATGTAGGAGTTCGAAATTTCTTAGTAAGTGTCTTATGAACCCCTGTTGAACACTGCATCCCCTGATTTTCGACTTAAAACTGTTTCAGGGGGGTAGTCTATGTACAAAGGGATATTTCAAGATATGAAATTTTGATGTAAAAATTGGTTTAGATAGTTAAAAAAATTACCATACGTAGCAGTTCGAAATTTCTAAGTCGGTGTCTTATGAACCCCCTATATTGAGTATTGCATCCCCTGACTTTCGACTTGAAACTGTTACAGGGGATACTTTATGCATAAAACAATATTTCCAGATAAAAATTTTTGATGTAAAAGTTGGTTTTGATAGTTAAAAAAATTGCATACACATATGAGTTCGAAATTACTAAATTAAGTGTCATATGAAACCCCGAATGTCTATCCCATCCCCTGATTTTCGTCTGAAAACTCCTTCAGGGGGGTAGTCTATGTATAAACTAATACTTTCTGACAAAAATGTTCGATGTAAAAATTGGTTTAGATACTTAAATAATTTTTTCAATACGTAAGAGTACATAATTTCGTGGTAAGTCTCATATGAACCTCAGAATGACTATTGCATTCCCTGATTTTCGATTTGGAACGGTTTCAAGGGGATAATTTATGCATTAACCTTATATTTCCATATAAAAAATTTTGATTTATTTAGTTACATTATTCAGTTTTTCCATATCTAAAATTACGAAATTTCGAAGTAAGTCCCACATGAACCCCGGAATGACCACTGTATCCCCTGATTTTCGACTTGGAATTATTTCAGGGCGGTAGTATATTTATAACGAAATATATCCAGGTAAAAACTTTCTATGTACAAATTGGTGTAGATAGTTAAATATTTTTTTCCATACGTGAGTGTACAAAATTTCGAGGTAACTCTCATATGAACACCGGAAAGACCATTGCATCCCCTGATTCTCTCTTTGGAACTATTTTGAGGGGGTAGTCTGTGTATAGGGGAATATTTTCAGATTAAAATTTTCAATGAAAAAATTGGTTTAGATACTTAAAAAAATTACCATACGTAAGAGTTCGAAATTTCTAAGTAAGTGAAATATGAACCCGTTGTTGACTATTACATGCCCTGATTTTCGATTTGGAACTGTTTTGGAGGGATTAGTATATGCATAAATCTACATTTCCAGAAAAATAATTTGGATGTTAAGATTGGTTTAGATTTTAGATAATTAAATTTTTTTTCCATCTGTGAGAGTACGAAATATCTAGGTAAATCTCATATGAACCCCCGAATGATCATTGCATCCCCTGATTTTCGACTTGGAGCTGTTTCGGAGGGTAGTCTATGTTTAAGGGAATATTTTCGGATAAAAATTTCCGATGTAATAATTGGTTTAGATACTTAAAAAATTATCATACGTAAGGGTTCGAAATTTCTAAGTAAGTGTCTCATGAACCCCATGTTGACTATTGCACCCCTTGATTTTCGACTTAAAAGTGCTTCAGGGGGATAACTTATTCATAAAAAATTATTCCCAGATAAAAATTTGTGATGTAAAAATTGATATAGACTCTTAAGAAAATTACCATACGTACGAGTTCGAAATTTCTAAGTAAATGTCTTATGCTCCCCCTAATGAGTATTGCATTCCATGATTTTCTACTTGAAACTGTTACAGGGGGATAGTTTACGTTTAGACGAATAATTCCAGATAAAAATTTTAGATGCAAAAATTGCTTTAGATATTTAATTTTTTTTCCGTATGTAACTTATGAAGCTCCTATGACTATTGCATCCCCTGATTTTTGACTTGAAATTGTTTCAGGGGGATACTTTGAGAAAAATGAATATTTTCCGATAGAAATTTTCTGTGAAAAATTTGATGGGGTGTTAAAAATAGTATTTCTTTCGATTTTTTTTAATTTACCCCATATATCAACCCCCTAACGAAAACTATGGTGGTAAGTCGTATTGGACACATTTCTTTAGTAATAAACTGTCACAAATAACAATTTGCAATATTTTTTACACACGTATGCCAGTAACATTTCAAAATGGACCATTTTACACACGCATGCCACTAATGCTCCACGGCGAATTATTTTACACACGTACGCCACTAATATTCAAAAGCAAATTATTTTACACATGTATACCACTAATACTCTAATGTGAATCATTTCACGCATGTACACCATTATTAATCAAAAGCATATTGTTTTACACATGTATACACACGTGTAGCCGGAGTGCTCGAAATAGAGCAAGTGCTTGAAAGAGCAGTTATCCAGGAATACTTTACGCGATTTTTTTTATTTGTACCATTTTTTATACCAAAACCAAATGTATAACCAATATGATTAATTTGAATTACACTCGGGACGCTTCGTGACGGCCCGTCGCACGTCGTGCAACCAATCGGCTTGTCCGACTACGGCCAAACAGGCTCTGTTATTGGTTGCTATGGCCGTTGTTGATATGTTTCCATTGCGACTTTAAAACACCCGCGTGCGAAAAAGCCCGATTTACGCACGCCAAAGCATGTTTTAAATAGGCAAAATATAGTACAATAAAAAAATAGTATATTAAAGTATGAGTGGATATTGAGCTCTTTCAAACACGCGCGAGTTTTCGAGCACGATGGCGTAGCCGGAGTGCTCGAAATAGAGCCAGTGCTTGAAAGAGCTGTTATCCAGGAATACTTTACGCGATTTTTTTTTATTGGTACCATTTTTTATACCAAAACCAAATGCATACCCAATATGATTAATTGGAATGACACTCGGGACGCTTCGTGACTGTCCGTCGCACGTCGTGCCGCCAATCGGCTTGTCCCGCTAAGGCCAAAAACGCTCTGTTATTGGTTGATATGGCCGTTGTTGATACGTTTCCATAGCGACTTTAAAACACGCGCGTGCGAAGAAGCCCGATTTACGCACGCCAAAGCATGCTATAAATAGGCAAAATAGCGTACCAATAAAAAAAAATTATTTGACGGTAATTTATAATTTAGTCCACTATTCTTATAAATTGCTTAATGATACCGGAATATCAGTAAGTGATATGTACTACTGAATCAAGAAGAATTAAGTTTTCATACGGGTTTGAAGATAGCTACATCCACAAATTCTGTATTACGGTAACAGGTGATATTTTTCAGTTTCAAAATTTGTGCAAAAAATGTCCTAGGAGAGACAGTTTATTACTACTTATTACTAAACAAATGTATCCGATACGATTTGCCCCATAGCTTTCGTTTGGGGGTTAATACATGAGGTAAATTTACAAAAAATCGAAACAAAATTAAACACCCCAACCAATCTTTACACTGAAAACTTTTATCGCAAAATATTCATTTCTACACGAAGTATCCCTCTGAAAGAGTTTCTTGTAGAAAATCAGGGAATGCATTAGTCATTCGGGGGTTCACAAGTTACATATGGAAAAATATTTAAGTATCTAAACCAATTTTTCCATCTAAAATTTTATCTGGAAACATTCATCTACACGTAAAGAATCCCTCTGTAACAGTTTCAAGAAAAAATTAGGGGATGCAATGCTCAATATGGGTTCATAAGACACTAACTTAGAAATTTCGAACTCCTACGTATGGTAATATTTTTAAGTACCTAAACCAATTTTTACACCGAAAATAATTATCTGGAGATATTCGTTTATAAATTGAATACCCCCCTGAAACCCCCCAAGTATAAAATCAGGGGATGCAATAGTCGTTCCGGGGTTCATATGAGACTTACCTCAAAATTTCGTATTGTAATGTATGGAAAAATTTATTTAAGTATTTAAAACAATTTTTACATCGAAAAATTTTATCTGAAAATATTGGTACACATATTCATAATCTATCGCCCTGAAACAGTTTCAAGTCCAAAATCTGGAGATGCATGAGTCAACAGGGGGTTTATAAAACACTTACTTAGAAATTTCGAACTGTTACGTATGGTAATATTTAAGAATGTAAACCAATTATTACATCGAAAATTTTTATCTGGAAATATTGTTTTATGTACATATCATTCCCGGAAAGGGTTTCAAGTCGAATATCAAGAGATGTAATGGTCATTCAGGGGTTAATATAAGACTTACTTCGAAGTTTCATATTCTTAGATATGGGAAAACTATATATTGGGTATCCGAAACAATTTTTACATCAAAAAATGTTTCAGGAAATATTGCTTTATGAATAGGTTATCCCCCTGAAACAGTTTCAAATTGAAAACCGGGGGACGCAATGGTCATTCGGGGGTTCATATGAGACATACTTCGAAATTCCGTACTCTCGCGTATGGAAATAGTATATTAAAGTATGAGTGGATATTGAGCTCTTTCAAACACGAGTGAGTTTTCGAGCACGACGGCGTAGCCGGAGTGCTCGAAATAGAGCAAGTGATTGAAAGAGCAGTTATCCCCGAATACTTTACGCGATTTTTTTTATTGGTACCTACCTTTGAAATCATAAATAGTGTAAAATTACCCAAATATCCAATATAATTAATTTGAATGACACTCGGGACGCTTCGTGACTCTCCGTCGCACGTCGTGCCGCCAATCGGCTTGTCCCGCTAAGGCCAAGAACGCTCTGTAGTTGGTTGATTTCGTCGTTGTTGACACGTTTCCATGGCGACTTTAAAACACGCGCGTGCGATAAAGCCCGATTTACGCACGCCAAAGCATGGTTTAAATAGGCAAAATAGCGTACCAATAAAAAAAAATTATTAAACTATCTAAACCAATTTTTACATCGAAAATTGTTATCTAGAAATATTTCCTTATACACTAGAGTACCGCTCTGACGAAAATATTCGCTTATGCATAAACTATCCTCCTGAAACCGTTTCAAGTCGAAAATCAGGGGATGCAATTATCATTCGGGGGTTCATACGAGACTTATTTCGAAATTTCGTTCTCTTAGGTATGGAAAAACTGAATTAGGTATCTAAACCAATTTTTACATGAGAAACTTTTATCTGGAAACATTGCTTTATACACATGCTACCCCCCTGAGACAGTTTCAAGTAGAAAATCAGGGGATGCAATGGTTATTCTGGGGTTCATATGAGACATACTTCGAAATTTCTTATTCTTATGTATGGAAAAAATAAAATTGGTATCTAAACCAATTTTTACATCAAAAGTTTTTATATGAAAATATTGCTTTATGAATATATTATCCCCCTGATGGAGTTTCAAGTCGAAAATCAGGGATTGCAATGGTCATTTGGGGCTTCATTTGAGGCTTACCTCGAAATTTTATATTCTCAAGTATGGAAAAAATTATTAAACTATCTAAACCAATTTTTACATCTGAAAATATTTTCTTATACATAGACTACGGCTATGAGATATATCCAAGTCGAAAATCAGGGGATGCAATAGTCATTCGGGGGTTCATATGAAACATACTTCGAAATTTCGTATTCTTAGGTAGAAAAAAGATACATCGGGTATCTAAACTAACTTTTGCATAAGAAACTTTTATCTGGAAATATTGCTTTATACATAGACTACCCTCCTGAAACAGTTTCAAGTAGAAAATCAGGGGATGCAATGGTCATTCGGAGGTTCATATGAGACTTACCTCGAAATTTCGTAATTTCATGTGTGGAAAAAATTATTTAAGTATTTAAACTATTGCATCTCCTGACTTTTTACTTGAAACTGTCTCAGGGGGTAGTTGATGTATCATGAAATATTTGCATATAAAAATATTCGATGTAAAAATGGGTTTAGATACTTAAAACATTGCCATACGTAAGAGTTCGAAATTTCTTATTAAGTGATTTATGAACCTCTTGTTGACTATTACATACCCTGATTTTCGATTTGAAACGGTTTCTGGGGGATATTTTATGCATAAAGCAACATTTCCAGATAAAAATTTTCGATATTAAGATTGGTTTAGATATTTAAATTTTTTTTTTCCATATGTAACTTATGAACCTCCGAATGACTATTGAATCTCATGATTCTCGACTTGAACCTGCTTCAGGGGGATACTTTTTAAAAAATGAATATTTTCCGATCAAAATTTTCTGTGTAAAAATTGGTTGGGGTGTTAAAAATATCATTTCATTCGATTTGCTGTTAATTTACCCAATATATCAACCCCCAAACGAAAGCTAGGGTGGTAAGTCGTATTGGATACATTTCTATAGTAATAAACTGTATTTTGGGGGCGTATTTTGCACAAATTTTGAGACTAAAAAATTTGTACCAATTTTACCGTACGACAGGATTTGTGGATGTGGCTATTTTCACACCCGTGATTTTAAAACCTATAAAGTGAATAAAAAAAAAGGCTGTGCAATTATTAATGACTGAAAGACCCTTATTTTAAATATCATAAATTCAAGATATGGTTACAGATATTACAATAAAATTATTAAAATGCATTAATATTTGCATGAAATAATATTAAATTGAAAATCTGTTGAGAGAAGGAAGGATTCAATTTATAATGTTTACAACTTTATAATTTGGACTACCGATGGAACTACACAGTTCCTTTTTTCAAAATGAATTTCGGTTGTTGGAACAATGGCCTGCAACTTTGGTTCTTGAAATGTTGACTGCAGACACAAACCGAGTTGCAGAAAATACGCTCTACCGCTGAATATTTGCTTTGGAGCAGTAAAGGGCTGTTCGAGTCAAAGATGATTTAACCCATTAGTACGGTTCCCTTATTTTCAGATAAGTGTAAACATGCAGTGTTAATAAACAACTGAGGTTTAGACCAAAACCATTTTCTTTTCCGTGAAACGTTGCGTTAAAATGAATTTCTCTAATTATCGTACATAATATTACCCTCTTAGTAATAACCGTAGTTTAACGGAAAGGGTTTCTCTACAACTCCAGTTTGACACTGTAGTCACCATTTAAGAAAATAAAAAGTTACACACTGCTAATTTATCATCCCAGGGTTTTCTTGTGAAAAGAACTAGTTCTAGCGGTAATTTAAACAGCTTAAATTGTAAAAAATCACAAAATAAGTTCTAAATCACGATAATTCAGAGTCGCATATGTAACGCGCATTGTGCGTATACTACGAGAACCTGTAAGGGGGGGGGCTTTGTTAATGATCCCAAAATTTTAGATTCTATTCAGCCTCATTTTTCTTATATTGCTTAGTTACTATGACATTTGAAAAATATATTAAGTTTTGAAAGTTTTATTTCTCATAACACCAAAAAAAAAAAATAGAAAATATATACCTCAAATAAAAAACATTTTTTTTATTTAGAAATTTCGGAATTTTCTTGCAATAATTTTTTTTCACTTGTGGTATGCCTAGGGTAAATATATTTTGCGCATTTGCTGCACGTCGTCAGACATATATTTCTAGTTTGCTGATCTTCGACACAGAAAACCTTTCCATTACCCAGATAACTTGTAAACGACCCTACGATTTGTAATTCCTGTTGGTTTGATGTTACCCATTAAAACAGTTCATTTCTATCGCAATCGAATTGAAAAATATGTAATGCACTAACATAATATAGTTTTTGTATTGCTTTAAGTTGAAAACAGCATTTCACATTTAGCTTACAAAGTTCTTTTCAGAGTTCCCTTGACAATTCATTACTTCCCAAATGGTGCGTAAAATTTTCATGGTTTCAATTTTAGTTTGATTTGGAAAAAGTCACACATGCGTTATACATATATATATATATATATATATATATATATATATATATATATATATATATATATATGTATGTGCATTGGCAATTATAGCAATTAGATAAAAAAAATTGAACGCGTTCATCAAGCGAATTTTCATGGTTTTATAATACATAGTAAAATATAATTAAATTGCACCTGTTAATTCCTCTTATATTAAAGTACAGTCATAAGACACCAATTAAAAATTTTAACAGTTTCAAAAAATATAACCAAAAATATATGGTAGGATTAGATGACCCCCTGTTCCATATGGGACTGATAAAATTGACAACATACAATCTAGAATTTGGACTGGTTTCAGTTCTCTAGTCCTGAGAATTAAGTTCGATTTAATTTTTTAATTCTCTTAAAGAGCTTTTTCGAATCATTGTCTACGCGAACAATTTATGTCTTACCTAATTTAGGAAATCTGAAAACTGAAAATTAAACTTAATTAATTTTCTTTGAAGAGTGAACTTATACGGCGTAAAAATATATTGGTTGTTCTTCTATTTTGCGGTCGTTCAATAGATTTTTTTTAAATATATTCGAGTATTATCTATAGATTTACAGGTCGAATCAATGCCTAATTTATACGAAACCAACATTTTAATTGGCAGGTACATTCGAAATTTTTAATTATTTATTTTTCATTATCAACTTGAAATAATTTCCAAACACTAATATAAATATGTACCACCCCAAATATTTATCAAAAATATGACTCCTCATAATTTAGCGCTTGCTAGTGGGCATTTCAGGTTGACGAAATCATTTTAGCTAACGGGGTACTCGAAGCAAACTCGACACAAATTATTTCAACAAAATATTTCCGTCCGGTTTTAAAATACGTATGTCAAGGTCGGATTATTCACATAAAAATGCAAGTTGCCACAAATGATTTTTTACAAACAATTTTACACACCGCCAGGGAGCGCTTCACGCAGCGACTTTTGGGTATCCACAAATATGACAAAACCTGAACATGCCTCATTCAGATTTCTGGCACCCCCATACACAAAATGATGAAATAGATACAGTTCGAATCAGCTCACGCTGGACAATACGATACCGTTCTGGCATACGGGTGTATGTATGCCACAAATGACGCGTATGCCACACATACTACCTATGCACGCACAAGTTGCCACAAATATAGGTATACCGACACACACACACACACACACACACACACACACACACACACACACACACACACACACACACACACACACACACACACACACACACACACACACACACACACACACACACACACACAC
>OX276461.1:28050759-28340027 GCA_946251905.1 Cryptocephalus moraei
AATCGATAGAGGGGAACGTGGTGTATCCATCACGACTATTTTGACACCATGAAATTGAAAGGGCGCTTCAGATTTCGAAGTTGAAAACGTGATGACTCAACCGGTCATTTTTTGAATATTTTCGTGTATCGGCAACAGTGCACACTGGGGTAATAAAATTTTGTATCGACCCAGCGGACCCAGTTAGTCAAATTAAACTTGTCAATTATCCTAGGAACGTAAAGACGATAGGAGAGAGGGCCGACTTGAAATACCTGTTGTTAAATGGTTTTCCTACGATCTCAAACAAACCTAAAAGACCGTTAGAATTCTGAAGTTTTATGTTTTAAGAACATGCGAAAAGGTTGTAGAAAGCATAACCTCATTGTTTTTTCGTCAAATGTGTGGTGTAGAGAGAATTTATGTGGATTAGCCACATAAAAGTCGTGGATCATTCCAAACTCCACCACAGGCAGCTTGCTAGAATCAGCCTTTACGTAGCTAACTTCCATGATCTACAGAATACCAGAGGAGTAATCATTACTACTGATGTGATTTATTTTAAGTAACATAATTATTACCTTCTCGTTCAAAACCGAAGTAAATGTGCACCTAAAAGTGCAGATATTACTGTCGCTAGGAAATATACCATGAATGCAAAAAAAGGGGAACGAATTTTACCAAAACAAATAACGAAGTTAGGTTATATTTGTGTTTATATTTTAACCACCTTGCAAGTTGCAAGCGCTTTGATTGTTCCGTCATATTGTGCAGCATTGCGAGCTCATATATAAAAACAAATTTTCTAGGGAAATAACCGGATGAGTCATCACGTTTTCAAATTCAAAATTTGAAGTGCCCTTTCAATTTCATGCCGTCAAAATTTTAATTTTTAATTTTAATTAATTTTAAGTAACACGTAATTTCAACGGTAACGATCAACAACAAAGTCACAAAAATACAGTGATTGTTATAACTAAAGTATAGTTTCACTAAAAAGATAGTTAGGATTTACAATGTTGAATGTGTTACAAAAATATCCGCAAAGAAGTTGTGGATGTATGAAGCATCCGCTGGAACAACTGATGCTTGCAAACTGTTATACTATGTCCAGTCACAATTGGAACACAAAAAAAACACTTAATGGCTTTTTAAGTGGTGAAGAGCGATGCCGCCTTGTCCTCCATGGGCGTATCATTACGGATAATAACTCTAACAATGAATTCACTTCCAAATCGCACAAACAAATGGCACACACATTCACACACCACTGCTTTCTCGAGTATAAGTGCGGAAGAAGACATCACAAGGAAAGCACACGTGGCCGCTGTGTTATGGTCCAGTGGACCATCCAGTATCTGTAGAGTTTCGCGTACTTCCTCGTACACGATTTCACTGATCGACTGTACACCTGCACCTTAGAAGAAGAAGAAAATACAAACGAAGTGCCGCTGTCGTAAAAAAAATTTGCGGTCCAATGGACCCTCTAGTTCTTTATCTGTACATATCCATACATTCACATATACGATTTCACTTGGGCAACTGAACACTGAACACCTCCATTTTAAACACACCAGTGCGTTTCTGAATAAGCAATAAGATAAATCCCATGGTTTTGTATAGAGACAGTGGGCTCTTTTCGAATGTCCTCGGTAAATTCAGATTTTATTAAGTGTTCCAATTGCTACTGGTTAAAGTATACCAACATTATTTGCTCGGAGCGCACAATGTTTAACAATACGCACGCCCGAACAGCTTCCATTATATCAAACATTTTTCTGCAACAAACCTTATAAGTGATAGAACGCAAAAATGTATCAGTTTGGTTATGAAACGTTTTTGTATACAACCAACCATTAATAGTTGGAAAAAAAATGACAAAAGCATTAGAAACATACACGACTAATGCAGACATTAAAACGCACACTCAGAGTTCATTTTAAATATGTACTTTAATCATGAGTTAAAAGGACCGAAAGGGTTAAATAATTGCCCTCTTTTTTGTTCCGTGTGTATTCTGCGATAAAAACTAATTGAATTTGTAATTCGCTGGGGGTGACTAAACTTTAATCTTGTTTTAAACAAGCTTCGTATTAACTCCAGCAAATTGTATAAAGTATAAAAAAAATAGTAATCAAACCAATAGTAACAATTATCGATACCACTAATAGAAAATATTAGACCATCTGACGTTAGTAGTTGTAATTGAGTTAAAGCGTCTATGAGTTATTTTACCAGTTACGATGAATTTGTGTTAAGGTGTCCTGGAATTCCAATTGTACAAATTGAAAAAAAAAGAAAACAGACACAGGAAAGAAGAAAGTAAGCAGTTGTCATATTAACCAGAACTGCTTGTGCATGTCAATCTAAGCAAAAAAAGTTTATAGGTGGACAAATGGAGTAACCCAAATAAGTGAAATATACCAAGACGTTGAGTTGAGATGAGACTGTAAATTCAACATTCTCCTTTACATTAAATAAATTAAGTTTATGTTAAAGTGTAATAGATAGTCAAAACATTTTTTTTGTAAGTGTTGGTGATGCAAGTACAAGGTGTCAAATTCTAAACCAACTAGTTAGCAATAAAACAATTATGGAGTGTGACCAATGATCAAAGTGTTGGGGCTGAGAGACTCTGATGCGTCAGCAAATTTCTTGAAATGTTTTAAATATTCGGAAACTCTCAAAAAAGAACCATGTTGATGAAATTGGAATTCAGGGAAGTAAATCAAATTACGCAAATCCCAGCATTAATTTGCTTAGGGTAACTCAAAGTGTTGGAAAATTATTTCGATAAAGGATAAAAAAATCAAGGTTTTCAACGGATATTCATGTAATTCCTGAAATTGTGAAAGCTAATGAAGCCATGAAACAAATCTATGTACGAGTATTGGAGTATTGGGATGTATGTACATTTCACATTGACTCTAGAACGCCAGAAACACTTTATACTAAAAGTTATGACCAATGACTTACAATGTGTAAAAAAATAATGAAGACATTTCTACATTTTCCAGGGTAATAAGGACAAACGGATATTGGGTAATCCTGGGAAAGGGGTGATATTGTAACGGAATATTTAAACAATTGGAATGTACAAGAATTCCAATAAGTAATAAACCGGAAGGTGAGCGACCTACAATATAATACACCTTCGTCGTAAGTAAAACTGCTAAGTTGACAACTATTGTTATTATTTCGATTTACTGTGTTATTTGGAATAGTCAGTATTGAATTGTTAATAAAGAGAATTGTATCTATAAGCGTGCCAATAAATGTGCCTCTATGGGGCTTCCTTAGTTTCTTTACTCACGAGCTACCTTTCAAGAGCTACCATGATCCTAGAACATCACAGTAAGAATGACTAGACATTAGACAATAGACATAGACATAGACAATTATGCTACTAGGATTTTATTTACATATTTTAAGATATGATACGATTCGTTTTTCATATATTTATACGAGTATCTATTAAGGGTGTTACTTAATAGTTTTTAATTACAACTTAACAAGTTTTGCATTGTGTATTCAGGTTAAGTCTAATGAAAATGGAGATTGAGACAGGGTACAGCAATTGGAATCGGAATCTCTAACCTAACTGTGAACAGTTCCGATGATATTTCCAATGATTCCTTGTGAACTGGGTAAACTCCAATAACTCCTCAAACATGTAAGCTCTTCACCTTTTAATTTAATCGTTAATTTTTGTTCACTATTCTACCTTATTCGTTTTGAGCCCTTTTAAGTTTAATGTTCATTCATTTACATTCTATCTTTCAACTACTCACTCTCGTATCACTCCCTAATTAAGGTTGTTGATGTTATGTTACGTACCAACCACCCGAAATCCATTGTTTTTGATAGATCAAAATGAATGTCATTGTTACCTCATATCTGTTTAAACTTATCAATCAACAAACGCGAAGATAACGAGCACATTTATGGACTTATTAGGCCCTTAACCGTGACAATACGATATATTAAAATGTTTAACGAATGGCATCCTCTGTTGGAAACGACCTGAATAAGTATATAATGAATAGAGTAAGATGTAAAAATTTGCGTTCGGTAGCTCCTTGCAATGTTGCCAGCTACATCCCAAAATCGGTAGAATCCTTAAAATATTCTGGTACAGAGTTCTGGCCAATTCTGGCCAATAATGCTAAAGATTTTTTAAGGAATACTTTTGTACGTTGATGCAGGAGACTCTTCAATCTTTTAAATATTGCTGTATATAAAACATCTTCATTATTGCTTAATACTTTTACCAATGGTTAACAAATATCATCGAGTCTGTGATTTTATACATTGTTGCCGATAGTCCCCGAATTTCTAGGAACCCATGATTGTGAACAAAACTACCCACCTTGCTTGAAATTTATCGAAACATTTTGTTCATATTACACATGCACCATTCCGGTATTTCCTCTTACATCTTCTTACTTACTACTTTTTAAGTTATTTCTTACTTTCCCGAGCTGTGTTTTACTTTCACGAACCCCCTTATATTGTCCTGAGTATCAGGCAGATATTATCCTGTCAACGACGAAATAGCGTTACAAATGTATGATAAAGCTATTGGTGAATGTAAATTAATAATTAATATTAATGTAATTCTACTTATGTAGAATTAGATTCAATATTATTAAGTAGTTTCAAAAGGTACACCATTATCAGTGTTAATAGAGAGTGAGTTTTCACAACTGAAATGTGTATTAAAAAACAAAAAAAATACATAATAAAATATTAGAGAATTTTACACAAAACTAATAGAAACAACTACATCACCATTATGGTATGTTGTATTTTACCTTCATATTTAAGTATTAAAAAAATATTCTTCCTAAATCTAATTACTTTTGAATACAATTTGAGATAATCCATGTTTCACATTTCAGTGGAGTTCAGTTTTTTTAATTTCATTTAGTTATTTTTTATTGGATGTTCTCAAATTTCCATTGATTTAAATACCACTTTTAATTATACTTCAATTTTTTTTGTGAAAAGTAGTTTCCGTTTTCAATCCCTCAAATTATCTCATCAACATAGCGTATTGAAAGTGAACGTTCAATCTCCTTGAAGTTGTTTGATATGTTCGAACTGCAAATATTTACCGAATATATACCTTTGTACCATATAATTGCTGGTAGACTATAAGGTATATTTCGCTAACGTGATATATAAATATCATAATGTCTTAACCATTTTCTCATTTTTCTTTACACGGAACAGGTCTCGTTTTTAATGGCACCTCGGTCTCAAATGCAAGTGCTACCATTAAATTTATCGCCGTCTTGTTCAAGCTGTTCTCGGCGGCTAAATGCATAAAACATCCCCCCTTTTTTAAATGTTGTCGACTTACCTAGTCAATATTATTATAATGTTCCCTAATGTCGCTTTCATGAAGAAATGAAACAACTCAGAGTGATGGGACAAACTTCCTGAAAGAAATTAGTACAAGAAAATCCGCGCGAGGTTAACGACCTTGTGTCGTAATTACGTACGTTGTTATGAATTAGTATCAAATTTGTAAATTATAAATATGTTTTGATTGTGATAATCGAATTACTCTCCTCAGATTGTTCTACTTTCTATTTTTGTGTTTTCAAGTCGGTATATTGTTTCATCAGAAGACAAAATCGTTTAACGGCTCCTCCGACGCTCGGGAATAGAGAGACATTAAGGGGAAAATTTCCACATATCCGTCACAGCTGAAAACTCCCCCGGAAGCGCCCTCGATATCTTACCCTGGAGTGTTTACGCGCCACCTTAGAAGATGCTACATTTTTATTTTATCTGCCCCTTTTTCTGCTGCATGAATATTTAACGAGGAGGCCTTAATCTGTGCCAGGGGAGCGTAGCCGTGGAAGAGGCAGAGAGGAGGGAGAGAGTGGCCAATGTGACTTACTTGCGGAGTTCCTCTTCGCCACCCTCAGGGCGAGAAATTAAAGCTTGATTTCGCCGCTGATTTATGAAAATAAGGCGGGCGGAAGTAGTGGCTTCGCGTTTGGGGCGCTATTCGAGCGAAAGCAAGCGGAGGAAGGATAATACAACCGGACGGAATTGTTTCATATTAATTGGATGTGTTTTCTGCAAAAATAGCGTTGAATGCCTAACCGTCTTCAATATATAAAGTATTACGCATTATGTATCCAAAAATGTAGGAATGACTAGGGAAAGAAATTAGATGGGTACAAAATTGAAGAAGTGAGACCTTCACATATTGAACTGTACACATAAAAAGTAAAACTGAAAGAAGGGTTGAAATTGAATGAGATATAATTTCAGACCTAAACGATTTTCTTGACTGTTATTCCATTTTTAGTTGGCTCAAATCAGTTCAAAATTGGTTCTCAAGAATATAAGTTGATGATAGATTGAATCACTTGCTTCTATACTGAGCAATGTCCAGCTCAACTTTTACATAATTTTTTCCAATTTTAGCACCTTAGTTGCGACCAGGTAATGAAAATTTTGAATTATGTTGAATATATTTAGTTTAAGTGGGTTGAAACCCATAAAATTCATCGTATACTTGAATTTATTCCATTTCTTACTAAAATATATCTAACCTAGTTTTTATTGATTGAAATCAACGTAATCATCTAAGTTCTGACAAGTTAATCAAAATTCTAAATTATATTGGCTGATATTAATTAAAATGAGTTTAAATCGGTAGAAACCTTTGTACAAATATTTAATTGTTTGGTACCTTTTATTAATTAGTTAATTATTAAACATCAGTTCAACCCAATTTATATTGGAGTCCAACCAATGTAAACAACTAAATTTTGAATAGGAGACTAGATTACGAATTACGTTGGCTAAAACATCAGTTCAAATTAACTGGAGCACTATAAATAGCTGCTAAATTGTTCCTATTAAATTTCCTGAATTTAACTTAATTCCTATTTATTTCCGTTGAATATAAAATTCCCAATTTTACTCATCTGATCAATATCCTGAATTCTATTGGCTGAAATTATTTCCAAATCAGTTCAAACCAACAGATTCATGATATGAATAATAGACTTTTCAAGTTTCTATTCGAACTGTCTTTACATAGGTATATATTTATTAGTTGCAATCGATATAAATTTTCATATTTTGGCCTGGGAATAAAAAATGATTTAAATTTGTATACATTCGATGGAAGTATTGTACAAATAATGATGTATTTATTGTATTTTCCATTTAAATAATTTCAACTAAATTTTTAATCATACCCTATCAATGCGAAACGTCCTAATTATGACCAGGCAATAAAAAATCAGTTCAAAATCGGTTGAAATCCTTACATGTCATGAATAAATGAAGAATTTATTTCTTATTCAAGTCCCGTCTTCGTTACGAAGGTTGGCAATCATGAGGGCTATTTTTATCTTCGAAACTGCTACTATGAATATAGTATTATTATTACAGTTGTACCAATCATGTAGATTTTTCAGCCATCAATATCTTCTTCTTCCTGTCGAACATTTTCCAGTTATTCTTCCCTACATTATGTTCTGAAGCAGCTGATATTTCTCCCCTCTCATTATATGGCCTAAATATAGTAGTTTCCTTTTTTTTAAATTTTATCTATTACTTCCTTGTCTTTTTTCATTCGTCTCAACACTTCCTCGTTCGTTTGCCTTTCCATCCAAGACTTTTTTAATAATCTGCGGTATATCACATTTCAAAGGCTTCTACTCTTTTAATGTTGTTCTTTTTCATTGTCCACGCCTCCAAGCCATAATAGTGTATTGTTAGTATGCAACATTTCATCAGTCTGACATTGAGTCCTAGGCCTATATCCTTGCTGCAAAATAGTCTCTACATTCTCATGTATTCACTCCTGGCCTTTCCAATTGTTGTTTTAATTTCTTTGGAGTTATCATTTTGTTCATTGATAACAGTATAACTCTAACCAATATCAATTGGGACACTCAATAAAATCTGAATTTACCGAAGACATTCGAAAAGAGCCCGTTATCTCTATACAAAACCATGGGACTTATTTCTTTGCTTATTCAGAAACGCACTGGTATATTTTAAAATGCAGGTGTTTGTGTTCGTGCAGTCGTCCAAGTGATGATACGGATAATTTTGTTTTGTTATTATTTACTGACAAACTATATTTTTCACTGACTGTTACCTTATTGACAAGACTCTGTAAATCTTATAAGGTTTTGGCTATAAATACTAAGGACCATGAATTTACCATACATCTTAATTAAACTAAATTCAGTTAAACCTATATAGGTATTTGATTTCAACCAATAAAACCATATTAATTTGGATCATATGATCGAAATTTTAGTAGATAACAGCAGTCAGTTCAAAATTGGCGACAAGCAATAAAAGTATTGCAAAAATAATGGATTTAGTGTCCTTTCAATTAATCTTGCTTTTATTTAATTTTTTTAATTAACTGCCAACTCAAACCACGTAAAGGCCCTCGATTACCTAACGTATGCAACCAGGCTCTCACCCTGCTTTACATACATCAGTGGCAGAGCATCAAATAAGTATAATGTACAATTTCATTGTTACGAATCTTAACATATTATAAATAAAGACATTTACATTGTATAGTGAAAAATCAAACGAGAAAAAAGAACGAGAAAAAAGAAAACATTATTATGAACATTACAGAAAGCAGTGGCCGACAATAATAACGACGGACAGAAATATTGTTATAGAAAACTACAGCGAAGAGGTCCATTGTATGAGAAGGAAAATACTTTGTGAAATTGTACATTATACTTATTTGATGCTCTGCCACTGATGTATGTAAAGCAGGGTGAGAGCCTGGTTGCATACGTTAGGTAATCGAGGGCCTTTACGTGGTTTGAGTTGGCATTCTTGCTTGTTGGTTCTGACATGGCAGGTGGCAGCGGTTCCATGTCTTAAACTGACTGACTTGACTTAACTATAACCTGTAAAGATGAAAAATGTAAACAACGAGCACATGGATGACCAATCAGTATTACGGTTACTTACCTATTGGCGGAAATTCCTGAAGAATAATAAATTAAAAAATAAAAAACATTAATAATGTCCAAATTGATATGAAGACTCTCGAGTATTCAATCCATAAGCAAGAGTTTCAATTTTCTCACGCTGATGAGTGTAAATCCAGTCATAAATTATGTAAGTGTTTGTATATCACACCTTATTGTAGAGATCTTGAGGAAGGAATAAAGTGTTCCGAAAGCTTGATCGCATCAAAGAGGATTTTCTTTTAAAAGGACCTTTTGCCTAGATCCCTAATAACTTATATATATATATATATATACTTCGTTTCATAAGCGAATTCTTCCATGATACGAGGTCTGGGACATCTTCGCTAACAGCCACAAATTTTTTAAATCCAATGAAATACTGGATCAGTTCCGTTAGAATCTACTTGTCATCAATTGGAGTAAGTTCCAGAGAGTTTAAATCGAGTGAAATGTTCTGTAATGTATTGCAGAAATGCTTAAATATCCGTTAAATTTAATAGGTCCACGTTGGTTTATAACGTTTTTCCGTTTTGTCCTTTTTTTAATTTTTCGCGACGTTAATGCCAAGAGCGATTGAATCGAATGGATCTCGCCGGAGCGCAACAGGCTCCCCATATATAAAACCTCCCCATTGCACATACGTATTTTTAACGAGCGATTCTAATTCGCCATTGAGCGTTTTTACCCCCATTTCCGCAGACAATGAAATTATCCAGTGGCTTTTCCTCCTCCTTCCTCTTTTATTCTTCAGCACGTGGTGCGCGCCTAACCTCTCACCTCGCCCGGCTTTTCACCTAATTGTGTGTCGCACGGTGTGAAAATCTGTTGAAATTTTCCGGCATCGCTCTTTGAATGCGAAGTAGCTATGGGAAGGGCGCGCGTGTGTGTATACACAGGCAGCGAAAGAAGCCCCTGAAAAATGCTATCTATGTTCCGTGCCACCTGTGGAACGCCACGCTTCGGAAAAAAGTCGCTCCGTCCCTTTTTCCGCTGCGTGTGTGTGGAATGCGTTAACTGAATCATTTGTAAAAATTGCTCGACGGCCCCTTTTAGCCCGGTGAAAATATTAACAGAAGTAGGAACGAAATCTTCAACAATGATAACCAAAATTTCCCTTGTTACCGCTGTAATACCTTATATGACTTTTAACAAGTTTAAGTCAAACTGACCGTAACTCATAGAATACAATTTGATTTATATAATATGACATAAAAATAACATCTGCATCGGATTGCAAACTTGACACCAAAAGACGTTTTTTATGGACAAATATGTAACATAAGAAGTATTAAGAATTTTCTTAAATCTTAAAACCAACATTACTACAAAATTATAGAAGTAAAAAAATATTTTACATATTACATTTACAATTACATAATTGACTTGGCGCTGGAAATAGTAAGCAACATGATTTTTACTTGATATATGCAAACTATTTTTGAGTTTTTGCTCATTGGGCATCACCAAAAATTCATGTAAATACATATTTAATTAACAAAATGTGGGAAAAAGAAATGAAATATTGGATCATCAATGTGAAAATACTTTGAATAGTTTTTAATTCATCACTTTGGAACAATGCCTTGCCTTGCGACGCATCTCTCTCTCTTCCACTACAGCGCCCGAGTGAAAGAGAGACCGGTGCCACACAACCAATATGAGCGATGCGGGAGTGAGATGACACATCTATCTCCCTTCCACTCCGTCGGCGGCGACAGCAGCAACACACAGCTAGACATCAGTGGTATCGCCGAATATTTTATAAAGTTATCCGAATATTTACTGTGCATACCATTGCTTATTACTATTACGATAACAATTGCGGCAATAAGGTATTTAATTATTGCATTATAAGAGTTTGATTAGCTATATAATCTCATATATTTGTTCTTGCATCGGTCAACGAGTTCAGTAATAAAAGGTTATGTTGCGATTTCGACTAAAAAATTATGATGAATAATATAAATGATCGTGTAAAAAGTCGACAGCTTTCATTTAGTATTCAATGAAAACAAACAATTATCCTGCGCAGCAATTCATTTAAGGTTCATGATTAATGTTCAACTTCACACATGTCATAACAGTGTGTCAAAAAGGACCAGGTTGGACCGGCCAACCACAGTGCGAAAAAACCTTCTATAATATAAAACATCAATGATAATTCAGTGATAATAATTCAATGCAATTCATAAACGTATGTAGTTTTTCATCAATGTTTTCTTATGACGTTATCACGTAAAATTATCGTCCGTAAACCGACATTACAGACAACCAAATTTTTTGTGTGATAATGATTACAGTTCCAGAAGACAGACATGCAGCAGTTAAAACTGTTACTGAATGTAAAAATAGGCAAAACTCGCCACCATCAGATCATTTCTGTTATTGATAGGTTGTGCAACAGAAAAGAACATTGTGGAGAACCACTTAGAACACGTTGAATCATTAACCATCATTAAAGGAAACAATTCAGTATTTTTGATCTTAGGCAAACTGAGATTTTTGTATTGTAGAGCAATATGTTAGTTTTGATGTAATATTATATTGATATATTTGATTGATAATAATTGTTTTTGTGTTCAGATTTTAAAGTAATTTTTAGAACCTTTTCTATCGAAATTAAATAATACAAAAAAAGAATGTTTGATTTGTTTAAGTACCTATATAAAAATTTATTTATATTATTTTCAGTTTTATGCAGGAAAAGTGGCCTTCTGATCAACAATTTACTATATTCTATTGTGTAAATTTGATATCGATTTTGTTAGAATCTAACATATTCAAAAAAAAAAATTATAATGTCATACTTTGAACTAGAAAATTTTATAAGTGATACTTCAAACAAAATGGTTTTTCACTCTATTAAATAAATAAAACTTCCAATTACCAAAGATGTTCTGTAATTGATAAATCGGGGTTCAATATTATTACACGAGTGCTAAAAAGTATTATATATTATATAGACATTATATTTTCCAAAGACACGACATAAATTCAAAAATTTTCAAACTTATGTTTGAATGAGTATATAACGGCATCTAAATTTTAAAAAATTTTGGCACAATTCGGTACAAGTCGCATTTTAAACGATGAACAAATTAGTTTATAATTATTTTTAAAAGTAACAACCGAAGAAATTTCTATTTATATAGTATCTATAAATAGGGTTTATTAAATTTTCATCTTCATTTCACTTAAAATTTAGAAATTTACATTTAACGTATGGTTATTGAAAATGTTTCGATTTTCTCTTTGAGAATTCAAAAATCTGGTTGTTTTGACTGGACTATCCAGTTTATGTACCTACGTGTTGTCCGGGGGTCCGGAAACAGGCCCGTTCCCTTTTCCAGTTGGCGAGTGGAAGAGAGAAAGAGAGAGATTTCCGTTTATATTTCTTTATTTCATCGTGTCCATCAATTTAACCGCTAACAGCCAGGTTGAAAAGGGGGATCGTGATGTTTTTATTAATTGAATTGTATTAGCTCCACTTTTAACGTGACCCCAAAGAGAGAAAGAGAGAAGGGCCGACGTTTTTAAATGCCTGCGATGATGCGATTATTTTTATTACATTTGATAGCGGATTGCTTTGGATTTTCAGGGGATTAGGCACATATGAGGTACGTTAACACTGATGATAATGGGAGATTCTGTTTTGTTGTGGAGACCGAGCAGCGATATCAATAAACTCTCTATAATTTGAAGTGCTAAGGGAAAAAATAAATTATCCATTCGATTTGAGGTAAGTAACAATTCGTGGTCGTAATAGTGATCAAAAATGAAACTTAAAATTATCAAACAGTCCTAGTACTTTTGATGTACATTTCTGAATATTATTCTATTCGTAGAAGTTATGTTAACATATTAAGTATAGATTGAATAGAAGAGTTCGAATTTTCAACTACAGGAAAATATGCTGGTTACGGGCAACCTATTTTAAGACTTTTTTTTAAGTATATAAAACGTTTAGAATAATATAATATAAATAGAACAAGACACTTACTGCTGTAGCGAGTGACAAAATCGTTTTCAGATTGTGATAATGATGGACTATCGCTTATAGATTTCTGGATAAAAATTGCAATAAAATCATTTAAACAAGTCCACCGAGAATGAAATCAATAAGGTGTATGTAATGAAATATATTATAGACCTGAATGGCATTTTTATTATCTCTACACCATCTGGGTCCATATATCTTGGACTTGATCCATGATTGTATGAAAGAATAATTTTTTTGACGATATATAGTTTCAAATGGTAAAGTGATATATTTTATTATTATTTACACTTTATACAAGCTTTTAACTTATCAAGTGCGGTGTCGATGTAAAGAGGATTAAAATTCGATTCTGGTGCATATGGTATATTTATTGATAATTTTGTTAACGATGTAATTATAGATGCATCTTTTGAAATCCTAATATTTATTTATTTTCGACAAATATTGAAATTGAAATTCACACTTCAGCTTCAAAGTTGAATCATACATTCCAAAATTACACGCGTTTACTGATTGGTATCGTACCAAGGGATCATTTTTTAATTGATTACATAGTTTCAAATAGAACTGTGTTCACTGATCGGCTTCGCACGGACTGTATTTCAGCGATTCCTATCAGGATTCTGAAGGCAGAATCAAAACCTTTTGCTTACGGACACTACCGATGCTTTCTTCTGGCCCAATGGTCCGTCTGGTATGCTTTACCTTAATAAGTGTGCTCTAATATTTATGTTATGCACAGAGCTTTTCTTCCTTTTCTCATTCTTTCAGTTCCTTCTTCTGTTCCTGTGAAAAATGCCAATATCTACGATATCGATAACGATGATCCTGATGCCGATGATCCGGAAGAGTACACGTAGTACATAAAAAAATTCCTCCAATCTGTAAGTAAGATGCCGATCAGTTACATCAATTTTCCTACTTCATCTTATTCCCACGTTCATTGGATATACTATATTTAAAACTAGCAAGTTGAATCGGCAATTTTACATTTATCTCTAATGCATCTGCACTTAGGGAGTGTTGATTAGATTTAACAATATAAAATCAGGTGACACTGCTCACTTTCCAGAGAGATTACGAATCGTCAATATCGTACAGCAGTGTATTTTGTATTGACTGTGTTATTGATTAGTATTCGCGCCTCTCGGTTCCACTTTTAAGGGAAATTTTAGTTCTATGGCGTTCGTTGTGGATGACAAAATTTCGTTAAAAGTTATTGGGCTGACTTACTCGAAGGATTACAGTTTGCTGTAACCAATTGGTCCTCGTCTACCAAATGACAGTATCACTGATCTAGCTTACTTGAATAGAGACTGAAAATTCTTTCCAAATATTAGCTATAAATATTTTTTTAGTTTGATGTATAAAAATGTATGTGAAATTTCTACATGGCTACTATTGTTTTCCAGTGCAGTCACAGTTTCACGCGAGGGGTTTCATGAGAGTTTTGGAAGCATTGTAACTCTTCGACCCATCATACCCCAGATATATTCAATGGGTGATAAATCTGACGATCGTATAAACCAAGAGAACATACCAATGCTGGGTCTTTGCAGAGACCGCAATATGAACACTACAGCATGCGGACGGGCATAATTTTGTTAAAATGTGGCGCATTCATTCCATAGATATAAGGTAAACAACCAGTTCCAGAACTTTTTGAATACATTTGAGCAATTAAATGGCCTCCAAGGAACACTAGATGTGCTCTACTTCGTGGGCCAATTCCACTACAAACTAATAATCCAATAGTAAGTAATATCTCAAACCCTTTAATATACTCCAAAATCTGCTTTCTTCTTTTTGTCGCCTGACATATCCTAGACCTTCATTAGACTAAGAACAAAACCCAGATTTGTCTAAAAATATTACTGAATACCCCAGTTTGTCCGTGCGTTACACCATAAGGAGGCGATGCCGTTAAGTCAGAACCAAAATAAATCTTCAGAGTTATGAATTTAGCCCAAAGGAACCAGTATAGAATATTGGAAGAAATAAATGAAAAGCTTTGTTTCTCTATGGATTATTTTTGCCAAAAAGCCGACCTTGAAGTGCTCTGGCAATCCCTTAAAGGAAACAGTATTAGTTTAGTCTCTTCCCAGTCTGTCGTTTAACTACCGACAAGGAGGAACTGTTGCAACAGTTCTCTGCATTTGTCTAACAATTTCGCGAAAAACGTTCCCGTCTTATGATTTCCAACGATACTTCAGTAAAAACTGCTGTGAACTTTAGTCAGAACGAATGAAGTGAACTGATTCATCATAACATGCAAGAACAACTACTTTGCTCACAGGGATTGCCAAAAAACAGGCTTAGACAGTTTTTTGGTAATTTTTCTTTGCTTTTTATTTAAAATAGTGTAATATTGTGTACACTGTTCACAATTTTACTTGGCAAATGAAATAATGTGTCGATGTACCGAGCACATTGAAAAAGTGTTTTTTGACCTTTATCAAAGAGCAGTAATAATTTAACATGTTTCGTAATCCTTGTATATTAAACGGGTGCTGGTACAGTTGGCACCCGTAAGCATAAGCAATAGGAATTGCATACCTCTATTGAGTATTACAATTGCGACTGCGTTTCGTGGTCTCTAAGTACACACCTGTGATTTTCAGTAGTGTTAAAATGATAGAAATTGTATATTATAATGAGCAAAATTTCAGTGACAATTAATGAACTTCATTTTTCAAATTTTTATATATTTAGCTCAGCCGGGATTCCGGCTGAGCTACAATCCTTTTTCAAAAATTCTCTTACATCTGTTTATATACAGCTAATGATTTAATTTTCGAGAAAACTGAATTGAACTACAATGTTCATTGTAAATGAGAACCCGTAAGAGATCACATAATTATTAACGTGAGAGGAGGTTTGGTATGTTGCGCACAACCACATACGTCATCCGCATTATAGTATACTTGGTCCAGTCCCAACTGGAACAGCAAAAAAACACTCAATGGCTTTTTGAGTGGTGAAAAGCCATGCCGCCCGGTCCTCCATGGGCGTATAATTACGGATAATAACTCTAACAATGAACTATAACAATAAGAAACACTAACAATTCACTTGCGTGAACCTGACAATTATTACATCAAAAGTATCAAATTGTTCTCTATCCCTAATTTTTACGAAATAAACCATTTGCTTATCCAAATGCTGCACTCTCATATAACTTCAACAACTGAAAGAAAATGGTTTCCATTTTATGAAACGAAAAGGACTTTCGTTCAGGTGACAAGAAACTTTAATGTTTCAGTAGGAGGAGTTGCTTCTGAAGTGAAGCCTTTTCATGAAATGTTTAATTAAACCATATTTTTGATTTGATTTGATATATTATAAATTTAAAATTTTATAGGTTATTCCTATAAAATCTATTGTTTTCTTTTAAATTCTTTGTGATATAAAGTTATTAGTTATCTTTTGAGAACATTACCAATTTACAGCCGCAATAGAGAGAAAATTTCATCAAGTTGATAGCAGCCATTCATAAAATGTAAAATTTTAGCGACTTCCTAAACTCGAAGAGAACTACAAAGCTTTGAACGTCTCATGACCTCTGATTTCAAACTCACGTTCCCTACAATTAGTAGCAGTTTCAGAAAATTGTAACATTAAAATTGGTATAATTCCATAGAATAAATTAAAATTAACGATATCCATCAGTGATATATATAATCTTACCTTATGTGATTTTTTTTTGGCACACGATATCTTTACCACCTTCATTACTTTAGTGCGTTGCAGCACTAAAATTATTATTAACTCGTTTTTAATTATACATCTACTACTAATAGAGGTCTTTCCCTCTTCCACTCAAATTTGGACATGTTTCACAAAACGAACTTTAATAATAAACATCCATGTACTTTTCCGGACTAATGACATTTCTACTTCATATATTATAACTCTAATCTCACAAATTTTTGGAAGCATAGCTTTCTTGTGGCGGGCTTCGCTCGAAGCGCTGAATCGGTGAGAGGTGCGATCGCAGAAAAACCGAACGATCGTCATGGCCAATTATCACGCCGCTCCTACTGTTTAGTAGAGGTCGGTTACTTAGAGAAGAAACACCGTTATGGGTGCGCAGAGACGAATTTTAGTTTGTTTACCGGGGTTGTCTAGCAATCGTAACGTCACCACTTGGCTTTCTGGCTCGTTTAATAATTCGGTTTATCGAAGTGGCTTAGCGTAATTATTTTGGAGTATTTTCTTCGGTTTATTTGCTGGTGTTATTATTGATGGTGATTTTGGATAGTGTAGTACTTAAACCTCGATTTAAAGAAGAACATACAGAACTATTAAAGGTATGGTATAGCACCATGTATATTTATTTAAATTTATTAGATCCCTAACCTTTAATTCAAACATAAGCCACTGATGCTGGTAGAGAGATAGCTATATGGTGTGACGTATACCTGCGCGCATTTGATGACTGTGTTTCTTCTCTATGTAAGTGACCTCTAGCAACTCGTGATACAATTGTTTTGTCGGTTGCCTGCTCCGTGGTGACGCTATTTGCTGCGTTAAATTTGACGACTTTACGGCGCGGTTTCATTCCGGGAAAACGCATAAAACGGACTTAACTTGTAAAGTGGATGGAAACAATAGTAATTAATCATCACAATGACAATCATTTCTTTCAAATAAATGGCTAAACTGGGTTTGATCCCTTTTGCTACGCTTTTTAGGTATTAATTTTGCACATGCTTCTGCAGATTTCCGTAAAATTTCCGAAGAATTTGCATCAGAATTCATTTTGATAAAGACACTCCGCAAAATCAACAAATTAAGTAATTGCCAAACCGCCGTTGCTAAAGATACTCCGCAAACGCAACTAGATTTAAAACATTCAGAATTAATAATTATTAGAATTATTACAATTAATAGATTTAAAATTTGAATTTTGACTTTTTTATTCTTCTAACGAGATTTGACACAGGATGAAATAAAATATATGACAGTTGTCCGGGAACTCATAGTATACCGTACTGATTTCGAGTATGTAGACATTCCTACTGTAAAGTATGAATTCCCGAACATGTAACGTTAATTACTAAAGAGTTCCGGCGGACCGTTCACAATACGTGAGGAAAGTGTAAGGTCAGAATTTGGTAACCATGGCAACTGTTTCTACACAATTTTTTCCTTATGAGAGATTAACATGGGAAAATTTTCATACAGCTGATAATCTACATAATCGAAATTTGTTAACTATCAGCTGTAAAAAATAAGAATAATTGAAGTACGTAGTTTTCTTTGTATATAAAAGAATACATCATGCGTTATGGAGGAAGAAAGAAAAACGTGATTTATTTCGGAGCCATGGCTACCAATCGTTTATTACGTATATAAATTATATAAATATATTATATGCTTCCCCGCTCGGTCATTCCCAGAGTGCCCCATTTCGTGTTTTAATGTAATTTTTAATTTTCTTATTTTATTGGAACTGCAATAGTGATATTAAAATTATGCAAGCTGTAACTAATCTTTTTGAACTTTTAAACATTAAAAAAACTTACTTAAAGCAATATTGAATTATCTCAACGACAGTGTTAATCAATAATTCCCTAGTTGTCGTTACTAGCAAATTTTGACCAAACTTATCTGTATCCCTTCAAAACACTGCGTTCATCATGTGCCGAAATTCATGAGTTATAGAAATGAGTTCCTTGTGAGAAATATTACATTAAAAAATTTTACCCTACCACAAGTACTGTAGTGAAAGAACAATAATATTACATTAATTCCATCATGTCTTAATTCTCCACAATTACTTGTTTTTTTTTAATAAATACATATTGTTTTTTACTGATTTCCATCTATCAACTGCTTTTAATCGAGATAATAGAGGCAGTCGAACGACTATTTTCGCCTTCATGTCTCTCGTACCCGGGATCCCTTCTTGTGTCTAGACGTGGGATATTCTCCCGATTCAGGTGACAGGAAGCGTCAGGTAGGCTAAGTGGCGGCGGTGAAGCCGCAAATTGAAGACGCCACCACCGATTTCTGTACACATCAACGCCAACAGTCAAAAGGGAGCCGCAGACGAAAGGATTTCGACAGAACAGGAATATTCGGGATCGCGGAAGAGGAATCGGAGAGTAATTAGGAGCGTTTGGGGATAGTTTGAATCAGTATTAAAAATTAATATTAAGTGTGAAGTTGATTGAACGAAAAGTAAGGTTTTAACTTACTTCAAGTGGTTATTAATGGTTAGGTTAATGGTAGACATTACCATTAGGAATTTTAAAACAAACTCGCTAATAGCATTTGGAACAAAGTATCAATTATTAACGAAAGGTTGAAAATCGAAAATGTAACTTTCTATAGTCATTTGCTAAGATTTGAAATACTCATGTGGACAATACCAAAACGGTATATGTTGTTGACATTATTCAAGAAAATGAAATGTTTGTACATCGACTTCATATTACTCTCACTTCAATAATATTTGGGCCATATGAAAAATACAAATATATCACCACAATAACATAAGAAGAAATGGTCATATTGAAGCTACTGGGTTAAAGAAATATTGCCAAAATTTGTTAACCCGACAGATAATATCATTGATACAGAAGAATGTTTGTAAATGTCAATTTTAGTTAATATTGTAACGTTTTTACTGTTTAACTAAAACTTAAAACTACGCGATTTCTCCTAATTAATTTACTTCTAACTTTAACACTTATAATTTATGACACACACAGATATTTATTAATTTAACGCGCGGCCTTTCGCCTGAATATTTACACTCCGATTCTTCAACTAACTCGCCTTGGGTTCGGCATTCCTTTTATACGCAGGTATGAGCCTTCTAGAAGTTTCTCCATAGTTCCAGTAAACTCTCCTCGGGTTTTCAGGGAAAAATCGCATCGAAGCGCCTCGGCTTTACGAGTTCATTCCTGGCGCTTCTAGAACGAATTCGTCGAACCCGGGCAGTTTCAGACGTGTTTATTTGTTTTCGGCAAGCCGTTTCGTTACAATATCAATTCAATTATATTGTTTATTGATAAAGGTTTCCTTTCAATAAAAAAATTAATCTGTTAAAGAACAGTTTCATTACTACACTGGTGAACAAAAGTTCTAGGAACACCCAATTCGCAATCTAGAACTTTTAAAACGTTAGCCCTAGATAAGCCAAATGTTATAAGTTTCAACGGCATACATTCAAGTAAACAAATTCACGAAAAAAGTTTACAATTTGTAATTTTGTTGAATTACAAACCTATGTAAATCGGTATCGCATGACAATATGAAACAACTTACCATGGAAAAACCACTCAGAGTCTGCATTTCTGTGGATTGGTGAGATTTAAATAACCAATTAATGGAACTTGCATGAAATAAGTTCCTGATTATATGAAGGTCCAGTCTAAAATATTCTTAGTCAAAGCAATAGAGGTATTTTTTTGGTACTTAGCACCTATCGTTATTTGATTTTTTTTTAGTTAGATTTTTCAGTCAATTTCGCAGTTTTGTTAGTTGTTTGGCTATAAATTCAAAACTGACGAAACAATCTTGATTGTCTAAATATACCCATTCCAGCGTATCAAGACGTATATGAAATTTTCTTCAAAACGTATGTCCCTATTTTTGCCCTGCTGGGGTTGGCTATTGGCGATAAAATAGCAGTTTATGAGTAGTTTATTAGTGCAACAATGGCAGTATCTGAATAATACTTTTCGCAACATTGTAGTTTTTTTAGTTCAATATTTTGAGGTATACTTGCTTGCGTCACAGATGGTCCGATTTATACTTTTCAAACAAATCTTAAAAGCAGAATGCTATATTATAATATTATCAGCGTAGCATATTCTCATTGTGTCCTAAAGTTTTCCCAAATTAGTAAGAAGAGTTTGTGAACTTTACTGAAAACGACTGAGCGCATAAATACAGGCGTGTAGTGGGGAGAACCTGAGCTGAGGGGAAGCACATGTACGGATCTATGTATAAAGGTATAGAAACGCACCGCACGGAACTTGCAAATATTTGCATTACATTGTCTCAACAAATACGGGATCAATTTTAAAATATTTAAAGAAAATAAAAATAGAAATAAAATAAATAAAATATTCTCAAAACGTTTAACATGATCACTGAAATGAAATTGGTACGTATCTCGGTAGTTTAGTGGTAAGAACACCCGATGCGAAATTGGGAAACCCTGGTTCAAATCCCGGCTGAGGTACAAATTCCGTTTTCACAGATTCTCTTACATTTGTTTGATATACATCTTTACATGAATTATTTTCTATATTTCGAGAATATATTCCATCAATTTTAAAATATTTGTTTTTTATTCTACTTGAATTGAACTAGAGAAGCTGATTTTTCGATTACATTAATAATTAACAAAAAAGCTGCTAAAACATGGTTTTTCTGAGATACCTTTATAGTGTTTTCCACCGTAGTGAAAGCTTATTTATGGAAATATATATTACGTTCCTTACGTACTCCCCTCTCCCTTATATATGTCCTACGTATCCTCTCCACCTCCCCATATTTGAGACGCCCATATCGTGGAATGAAAATGTGAGGCGTTATAAGTCCCCTTTTAAAATTACATGGGAGTTTAGTCCGGAACTGGCGCAGCACATCTACTTGTAATGGTTTCATATGTAACATTCTAATATATTCTTTTGTATCAAAATTAATTAATTAAGTTGATAAATTAATATTTTGTGTATTACAGTCCAATCTGTTCACATCCGTCTCTATAAGTTATCATATTCGACGTACGATACTACGTTTCTACAGGATATTTATTCAATTCTACTGACAAGAGATAGGATGATTCGAGATACAAATAACAAACGTTCGCGTTACCAAAGATTTTGCATTGATACACCCTGTGTATTAACAGTAGATTGTCGTCTGACTCCAGAGAGAATTTTATTATTCCGACTCACGCTTTAATTATAGTTAGCAAATTTAAAGTCGTGCTTTGATTATAATTACACGTATAATACAGTTCGGCGTGATAGAGTGCTCGGAAAACGAATTTCAACTGAAAACTCCGACGATTCATAATAACGATAAAAATAAGGTAATTAAATAGCACGCGGGCGTATAAAGAAGCAATAAAACACAAGCATAAATCCCGGAGTCGCATATCTACCTTCTCTTTCTCTCTTTACCTGGAACACATAAATACGAGATACGCCCTCCTGCTCCTGATAATTTGTAGGCCCCAATATTTCAGAAAAATTCATACTAGCATGAGTTATGCACCAACTTTATATTTACGATATTAATTTCCTAGCCGCGTTTCCTTCTCCTCTACTCAAATCGTCGACAGAGGAACAAGGATCGTGAAGTACGAGCGTCTTTCTTCCGTTCAGATCTAAAAGGGGAACCAGGCGGCTCCGGTCGGGATAAATTAGTGTTACGTGTGCAGAGGAGATCGGGCCTTGTAATATGTTATAATATATCTGATGTGAGACAGGATGAATCAGGTGTTGGTTTAATTTTAATTTCAACAGATAATTACTATGGTAAATGGCGCAGGGATACCTACTGCTCTGTAATAATAATGACCCTTGGGACTCGTAGCATGAATAATACTTTATGTGTAGTTCATTAACTGCCCATACAGGAGATTAGAAATAATATGATAGTTAAGATTGCTGTAAATAAGAAGGCATTTTTACTTGTATTCAATTTGAAAAGTTGCTGAAGTGTATCTATCCTCTGTGTTCACAAATGGACACTATAAATATTGACTCCATAAATGGAGCTGACGTCAGTAAAACATGTTTTCATACAGGCGCTATGCGAGATACGAAGTGACATAAGGTGCGTGAAGTTCTCTATTCATAGTATGAGTCCAGTAAAGAATTTCTTAACGGTATTTCTATCGAGTGAAAATCACTATGTGATCGGGAATTCTGGGTTTAGGTTATCACGTTCCTAACTCGGGAACCTCCGAGTGCAGCCGGGTGGTCAGCCTCCCTTACGCGAACCAATCAGAAACCAGATTTTCAGAAACCAGAAACTTCAATCAGATTGAAGCGGGGGAAAGTCGCTAAGTCAGATCGGTCCACGATAAACAAATTTTCAGACATTCGAAAACTAACACGCACTCTCTCCACACCTTAGTTCTCTCTCTCTCTCCATGTAAAATTTGTTCTCTTAATTTCAAATATCCTGTACGTTAAAGTCATTGTACCGAGTTAGATAGCAATAAAACATAAAAACCAAAGGTGTTGGCATTAGTTACCATCAAGAAAGTGTTGGCAATTCACTTAAAAAATTGCCTGGTCCTTCAAGCGTCAAGAAGTTCTCAAGGAGAACTTCATCCAGGAGTTGAAATCTCAGCATCAGTAATAACCCAAATCGGTACTGCTTCGTTTAGGACCTCGCGAGGCTTTTATAGTGGATAAAATATTCTGTCATATTCTTTATGCAGAATTACTGCGGATATCATTACAGTTATGGTTACATTTCCCAAATTTAATCTGCGCCGATTAAATGTACAAGCGGGAAGTGATTGAAATGAGTCCACCACATAAATCGAAATTTGTAAAATGAGTCGTCGACAAACAAGTAAAAAAACGGAGGTTAGCCGATTTAAGTTGACAGACATACAATTTTGGGTTGAATCCGATGGAGTTAATTTGAGCTCAAGTCAAAGATGAAGTAACGCGTATAACCATTAACTTCAAATAGGTGTACGGGAAATAAATGTAATATTCACCTAAGAACGTCTCCCCAAGGAGCTGCATCGACCTGCAGGCCACACCTAGTGAAAATAAACAGATATAGTGAAGGCTGAGTCGTTTGTACCAGAGTAGTCGGTAACAACCCAGAATGGGCGGCCGAGATAAAATGGAAAATAACAGGAAGCTACTCTGTTTAACTACTTCCATGAGAACTTCATATGATCAGCAACAATAGTGAGGCCTCGTATAGGTTTCGTTTTCCGGGTGGCACCCGGCGCTCTTTTTATTCTGGGGAATACAGTGTAAACTTAATATTGAGACTAGTGTGGAAGCGCCATAAAACCGTCTTGACGCATGCAAAGCAAAAGGTATTTTGGTGTCGGGCAAGTTGAATGTACTTAAAATTCTTGAAATTTATGTGCGATTTTGGTAATCAAAGCCACACTATAGATGGTGTTCGATTCTGGGTGGATAAGGAATACGGAAATATGACACATTCAATGATCGAAAAATAACATTTCGACTAAATGCAAGGCCCACAATATAAAATTCAATACAAGTCTATGCCTCAACACTTGATAACGTAGAAGAATTCGACGAAATTTTAAGAATGTTCTACGTACGAAAAAATATTAGAGAAAATAAAAATGACGTTCTATGTGATTATTGATATAAATTTTCAGTTGCCCTTTTTATTAATATGAAAGTGAATAAATTGTAATGAACGAATTGAATTATTGACAGTTTTGTTTTGTGATGTGTTTATCGATATAGTTGGCCTCTCAATTTTCAAAAATTAAAAATGAGGTGATTAACGAGATGGGGCGAAAGACGTGGGTTGTTAGGGATCGGGCCGAATTAAAATTCAACATTGTGATAAATTAATTAAAAACACAATGAAAAGTAAACAGATCGGTGTCGAGGAGGGGCGGAGGTAAGGAAATCCGTATATTTGCACAGCGAAGCACTTTGGCTGTTTTAAATATCAGCTGATAATTTAATTAAGCGATCCCTTCAAAAACGTCCTGCTGGAAGGCAAAGAAGCCGAAAGAATCCTGCGGCTCCCCCCTTCTCTTGCGCTCGCCCTTTTCCTTCGTTTTTATTTTTATTGCACTCCCTTAAAGGGAACTTTGTAACTCGCACCGTCCCATACCTCGATTCCCTCTACCCGCACCTGATTTTCTTTGTTCCCCGACCGTAATAAAAAATCGCGGACGCGCTTTTACCTTTTTGGATATTCAGACAGTTTACTGATTATAAACTTTCGCGTTATGGTTTTATTAATTTTGAAAGGAAACGCGATACGAGGGGGCGCGGATACGGCGGCTTGAGGTTTCCGCCGGGGAAAGCCGAAATCTCGCGGTCGCTAAAAGCGGGATACGTCTTTTACTTTTCTTGTGCCAGTAATTTCGGTAAACGGTAAATTCGCGAGGGTTCTTGAATTTTTTAGGTACGCGAAACCACTGCAATACGTTAATACTCCTCAGCCGTAATTCAATAGTTCGCTGGAATTCTTACTGGATTGAAAATTAACCCCTCCTGCTGCCGCTTCATTTGCTCACACATCAAGTGGTGTCAATAGCAGGAGCTCTCTTTGACGACAAACGATCAGCTTCTTAATATCCGTATACCATGAAGAGACAATCTTAACAGTGTCACCTTTCTTAAGGAGCATAACGGAATCACTTTCGCCCCTTTTCGGAGGAAGCAGAGGATTGAAAGGTCGAGGAACTGGAGAACGGGAGACACTGGACCCGGAGTACTTTTTAACGGTAGATTTAGTTACAACATGAATAGGTGAATTAAGAGGACTTGAAAAGTAAAAATATACTTATAGTCTGTAAACATTTAAAAAATATATTGTTCATTAGCATTGTAGACGGAAGCTATTTCGCATAAAAAAATTCTGTCCTTAGAATTTTTAGAGAGTTTTCTTGCATTGAAATGTTTGGCAATATATGAATCAGTGTTTCCCAGAGAGGTATTTATAACAAAAATGGAAACACTACGTAATATATCCTTATTTCTTATTTTTCATTACTTCTTCCATTTTACGTGAAATAGTGTGAGTTACATTGGCACTGGGAGCACTCTACCTTCATTGTAAACACATAAATGGCTCTGGAATCATATTTTAACAAAATTAGTATTTTATCTAAAAGTAATATTTATCGAAAAATTTTGACGGGTGTTTCTCTGATAAATACAGTAATTTTGGAGGACTTCGAACATTAACTATGAGAGATATGAATATATAAAATTGAGGGGCGTTTTATCATTCTAAATATTTTTCATTTACGTATATTATTATTCCGCGACTGCAGAGTTGGTCAAACGTAGGTCATATATTTCGTGATTTAGTTTAACAACATAATTTTATTGACTACTAATAGGACTGTTAATTAATTGTGAAAAACTAACCCTTACTCCACTTCAACATCTGCTATAGCTACGCTATAAACTAACGTATAGATGCCAAATTCTACACTATTAAAACGCATTCAAATTTTGGCGCCAAAATATCTATAGTTTTGATGGCGGCTTACGTGACGTCACGACAAAGCCAATGGATGTTTTGTGAGTCGTGGACTTATGCGTGCTGTGTCCGTGTGCCATGTGTAATTATTCGGCCTAACATAATCTACAGAGCTTATATCTTCGTGCTTTCCTTGTTTTAGGATTTTTCTACCTTTGTTCGTATATGTTTTATTCTTAAAAATGATTGAAATGAACGCTAAACGTTACAAGTAGTACCTACAAGTGAAAAGCAAAATCTCCAGGGCCGTAAATTTCCTTGGTTTCTTTCTTACAGTGATCTAAAAATTGGCAATTTTTATTCAAAATTAATATGTTTTAAAAATCAACAGCTCTTTAAACTACTCGAGCAAATAAATAAAGTAAATCTCTGAAATAGGAGATGGCAGAGATATCTATAGAGCTGTAAATAAAATATATAAATGAAATAAATAAATAGCTAGAGAATAGTGATCTGTAGGCAGTATTACTGTAAAGCAGTACTAGTAGTGAATATTTTACATAACATTAATTAAAAATTTCGTCAACCGTGCCTCGTACTATATAGAACATTTGGCAGGCATAAGGCCACTTCCATTCCATAGCTATTCTTCTTTTATATTGTAAACGTTTTCTATATATGCATTTATAATGTTTGATAATTTTAGCTTTTTTGAAGTATTTCTCAATTTTCGTCCGAATTCAACAGTTCAGTGATGAAGCTTAATTTTTTTTACAGGAGGACAATACGTCCTCCCCATTGTCCTCTCGATTCGTTTAATATGAAGAGTGAAAATGAAATTAGTACGTATCTTGGTGTGTTCAATATCATGTCATCACATTTCATTAATTTTCATTTTTAGCGGTCGACTCGAGACGAGACATAGTATGGTCTCTTCTCGGTCTCGAAAAATCCATAGAAGATTTGTCTCGTCTCAATCTAAATCTCGAAAAATTTTGAAAAAAATAAATATGTTTTTCTTGACATTAACTGTCTTTCTTGAAGTACCCATATAGCTGCAGTAAAGTTGGGTGTAAAGAACTTACTTCTAAAATTCTCATAGTATGATGCAGTGCATTGAATTTTTTGAAAATATTAACCTAGAGAAATTGCATTATGGAGATTAGACCTACACAATCTTAAATGAATTTAATAAATGCATATGTTTGATCGGATACCACGAACAAATCGTTTAACTTAAGAATAGAACAAAAAAATGTAATAAAGTTATCGGTTTATTTTTCATTAATCGAAACTTACTTGTTCGAAATAAAACTAAAGTGATCGAAAGATAGAGCGCACATGATGATCTCAGGAACTTTATTTGAGACGTATTGTCACTGTAGAAGAATTCCAAGCAAAAACGACTTATTAATTATTTAAGCTCTAAAGTAGCGAAAAGATGTATGGAACAATGTTGCTCTAGGACAATTCTATGCCTTTCTTCAACTATTATTATCTTCGTGGGCGACCATCTTAGTTTGTGCCGTTTCGAGGGGTGTGTCCCATCTCGGCACATTTTATTGCGGTAAATTTTACGACACCTTGTTGGTCCATTTCTAATAACTCATCTCGGCACAACGGATCGAGCAGGTACACACTACAATAATATCTCAATAACTCGGCATAAATCTAGGGAGGCACCTTCTTGATAATACGGTATTGTTGAAAATAATGGTACTTGACTGTTGCGCAAAATTCATAATATTTGAGAAACCTAGTATACGCAGCACACCGTATGCGAGTGAACGTCATGTGATACGCTCGAAAGTACGTTGGAAACGCAAGGGGGCAAGGATCACCCTATGGGCATCACCCTATGCCGAGATGGGCACTGTAGAATCGAGTACCTGCCTAGATGTATGCCGAGTTGGGGTATAATTTTATCGTTTACCTGCTTTTTGTGCCGAGATGGGAATCACGGGTTTCGAGTTACCCTATGGATCAACGTTTCAAATTATTTAGCCATTATTTAAATGCGTCTTCTTTCTACTACTGTCGTTTTGTATACTAGTAAATAATTCTCTTGTATGAGTGTTTACAATACTTAATATTTCCTTTTATCATATAGCTCAGTTCATCTGGCATTTAAAGTACTGTATGCCCACATCTCAAATTCTTCCAGTCGGTAGAAGTCTGAGCTTCCGCATTAACTAAAAAGAAATGGTAAGCAGGACTCTGTTTTAACATGTATAGTGAAATCCTTACTGCAGTATACACTTCTATTTTTATTAAATTCTCTTTTATACTCGATCTAACCCGTTTCAATCTTGCTTTGATTTCCTACGAGAATTATTAGTTGTCGTTTACGACTTCTCCTAGGTATTGGTTTTGTTGAGTTTTTTTTTATTGTTTTTTCTATTCATAAGTTGTCCTATCGTCGTTTTGATTTTGTTACCATCATATATTCTTGTCTATTTGATTTGAATAATAGTTCAAAACAATATCGTCACTGTAAACTAAAATTGAAGTAACATGTATTCTGCCTGTAGAAAGCCTATAGTGATGTAATGCTGAAGATTATGAAATAATTCACCTCGTTAAAAACTTTTGAACTGATAATCTTCTTACAGTGTATACATTTTTTTTTGAAAAACACCTACTTAGTACTATTTTTCTATTAGTTAGAGAAATGAGGGTTTCTGCATATTTGCTTTCTTATTTGCTATGATATGCCAGGAGATGCTATGATATGATTTGCCTCTTGTTACTAGGCTAACTGCCATTATTTTCATCAGGGCATTTTATTATTAACTCAATTTGCATTTCGATAAATTAAAATTTTTTTTTTTCGTTAATGTCCTCTATTCTCTTTATATTTTTTTGTCACAATTGTTTGAATTGTTTTATTGAAAATAAGGGAAAAATGAAACGTTGTATCACTTTTTAATTTATTTTGGAAGATTGTGTCATAATAAAAAGGTGAGAAAACTTAATCTAGGTGTTGGTCAATCTACGTTGAAAATTTTGTATTTGCAATGAAAATATTTGAAATTCATTGACAGTTTATTGTCTAATTTGGTGTCTCTACTGAGGCGAAAGGAAATGATTCTCAGCAGGAGAGAATAGCTATATTGCAAGCCAGCAACTTGAAAAAGATGTGATTGCAATCCAATATGTCATCTTTAATTAAAAGTATCTCAGTTGAAATTATGGCTGTAATTTTGTCGTCAAATAATAACGACATTTCGCGACATAATATCGAATCGTCGGCAAATTTCCCGAAAGTGTCATTTTACAACTTTGTAGTGTCAATTTATAACCGATGTCTTCTGTTTGATTTTCCTTTGATTTTACAACCGCCGTTATCCGCGTGGAATCGAAAACACGGTAATAACAATAACTCCGGGGAACTTTATTTAACTGTTCATATTTACGGTTTTATTATTGTTTTCAAAATAACCTCGTCGCCCAATTAAGAAACTTTAATAATGAAAATTAAATCTTCTTCGGGGGAAGTTCTCGCTCATCTTTATGGTGTTGTAATGGGGCGGTTTCCATGGCCCGAGATTGATCGTAAGCCTCGGAAACGATCTCGGCGACAGTTTCAACGTCGACATAAAAATTAATTGCAGTATTAGTTGGCTGTGACAATTACAACACTATAACTGTAAAACCAGGGCGAGATGCTCTTTCGCTATAAAATTCATCGAGCAAAAAAATTGATGGCCGAGCGAATGGCCCGCTAAAGGGAGCAGGATGGCCCTTTCAGGGTGTAATTGCCGAAAAAGGGGTAGTTTCGAGAAGAGAATTTGTTTATTGGGAAGAGAGAGGGGGGATAAATTTAAATTACCGAAGTTTTCAGACTTGTCGACATCTCCCGAACAAACTAATTTATTCCTAATTCGTTGGCGATTGTGAGCCACACCTAATATATACATATCGAAACACTTGGTTTTTTTTATGGGAGAAATTGAAGGGATTGAAGGTCTGTGTAAGAATTTCCTTTAAAAGGAAACGAATGTTGTATGGGTAGCTAGCTCCGTACGACCAGTTACTAAATCGTGGAAGGAAATGATTAAAAACATTACTTACACATTATCATTAAACACATTCTTCTTCCAGTTTCAGTTAGAACTGCCAAAAAAAAAACGCATAAGCGTGTAAACGATTCTGCCTCTACACTTGCAGCAGTGGCGTATTAACCCAGCTCCGGGCCTGTGTTCCAAAAATTTCTGCGGGCCCCCCCCCCTTCCGATTTTTTATACTAAGGAGAAATAATTCATAGAAATAAAAACTACCAAATTTTAGGTTCCCGCTATAATATCAGATAATAAAACAATATTATGCAACTTACATATAATATACACACATACATGTACATAAAAAAATAAAATACCAAATTATCAAAAATAAAATTTCCGATCCAATTATAACATAACAAAAAACCATAAAAAAATGGGTAGATAAAAAATAAACAACAAAAAAAATACAGAGTATAAAAAAATCTACAAACTTTATCAAAACAAACACTTAAAATTGTCCTAGAAGTACTTTATAGAACTAGGAAAAGCTCTTCTTCCTTGTTTTAGTTTCCGCAAAAATTGTCACGATATTATCTATGTCTAAAGAGCGAGCAACGTCATTTTCAATAGAAATCATTGCCAATGCCGATAATCGTTCTTGGGACATAGTATTTCTTAGATAGTTTTTTATTAATTTCAGTTTTGAAAATGACCTTTCAGCAGAGGCTACGGAAACAGGAATGGTCAAAAATATATTGCAGGCGGTAATAATTTCGCTGAAACTACAACAAGAAGAAAAATTTTTAATTAAGATAAAATCTATTAAATCAGAAATTGAATCGATTGCATGTAATTGATTATGAAAGCACTGCCTAAAAGAAATAAGTTGTTGAGGAAGTGCATCTGAAATATCTTCTGGATATTTTAAGTAAAGAGCCATACCCATTTCGTATAGTTCTGTGTCAGAAATAAAACTACGTAATACATCTGGACACAGAATTCGAAAAGTTGAACAAATTTCGAGTAGCCCATTGCTTCGAATTTTCAACTGGGCACTAATTATATCCAGTGTTTTTAGAAAAACATTAATTCTAAACCAGTCTTCATTTGTTTGAATTTGATGATGATTATTTATTTCATCAAAAAATATTTTTGGCCTAGGTATTCTTTTTTTGGCAAATTCTGTAACAGTACCCCATTCCTTCGCTAATTCAATTGATTCTGCTAAAATTAAATTGAACTGCTCATCCCGCATTTTTTTGATATTTTCATAGGATGTAGTAAACAATTTAGCAGCCTGCTCTATATTTTGTTGCTTCTTTTGGAGAAGTTTCGACACAGTATCAATATTTTTCAGGATTTTTGTTTCCAAAACAATTAAAAAAACTGTCTCAAAATTTTCCAATTGGCATTTTAAAGACTTCGCTTCCTTACTTTCAGAGCTATTAGCGGAAATTAAAATAGTTTTTGAAAGCGCTTTCAAGATATCTACATATCTAAAACGAAGGGCTTCTAGCGCATCATGTCTTGATGACCAACGAGTAGGAGTTAATTTTTTTAAAGTAATTTTTGTTACACCCTGTAAAAGTGCCCATCTTTTTATACTTTGTCCAAAAAACACATATATACTTTCAAGCAGGTTGTAAAAATTTCTTATTTCTTCAACATTTTTAGTCGAGTCGTTAAGAACTAAATTTAGATTATGTGCTGCGCAGTGCACATATGGAGCATAAGGTGTAATACTTGAAATTTGGGCTTGAACACCTTTATAGGCACCGCTCATGTTTGCAGCGCCGTCATAGCCTTGTCCACGAAGCTTTGCTATGTGTAATTCATTGCCCTTTAGTATTTCTAATATAGAATTACTAAGGCTTGTGCCAGTTTGGTTTGTAACTGGGACGAACCCAAGAAAAGATTCTTCGATTACAATATTTGAAGGCCTATCATACTCATAATTAATAATTACATATCTAACAACGATACTTAATTGGTCAATTTTTGAAACATCCTGGGTGGTATCAACTATTATCGAGAAAAATGGTGCACTTTTTATTTTTTTAATTATACCTTCTTTAACAGCCTTTCCTAATATTTGAATAACTTCATTTTGAATAGAAGAACTGAGATAAGTTACAGAATTTTTTTTCTTGTTTTCCAGCAAATTTTGTAAAACTAGATCATATTTTGACAACAAGGTAATTATTGACAAAAAAACACCGGGATTTTTAGAATTTTGGCTTTCATCATGTCCTCGAAATGGCATATTGGAAGACGCTAACATTAAAGTAACATCGACAACACGCAATAAGACCTGCCTCCACCACGATATTTCTCGACGAATTTTTAAGTCTACTTCTACATCAATAGTCTTATTTAATTTCCATCGATCAAAAATAGCGCATGATTCATTATGACCTCTTTTTTGTTCATGTCTATTAATTGACTGTTGAAGATGTGACCAATCATCAGAACCCCTCGCCAAAGCATCATTATCCTGTCCAAATAACCAGCAAGGTAAACAATAACATTTATTTAAAATTTTGGAATAGCAAAGCCATAAGCGCTCAGTTTTAATACCCGATTTATTTACATTTGTATAAAAAAAAGATGAAAAACTTCTTCCGTTAATATTTATAGGATAGGGCCCTAATGGTCTACAAGGTTCATTATCCACTAAAAATTTCTTTTCTGCAATTGTTAGGTCTTTATCTACATAGTATCCTTTGTCAGTTTTAAACTCACTAGTTTTATCCTCAGGCCTATCAGAAGTTGTAATATTAATAATGCTATCCGTCACATTACCTTCAACAGTCTCTTCAGCTTCTTTATTATCATTACCGGTAGATTTTGATTCTGGATTCACATTCAGACACTCTTTCTTGGGTACTACTAGTTCTGGTTCTGGATTAATTTCAGTACAAAAATTTGACGATGGAATATTTGCAACAGTGTCAACTAAAATAAAAAAATCTAGACGTATTTTGGTATTGCATTTTTATTTTTGTAGCTTACCTTCACTATTAATTGTTGTGTATGTAGATGAGGTTGAAGCAGTAGCAGTAGCAGATAGACTAAAAAAACTTGTAATTTTTGGAAGCTTTTTCTTTTTTGCTTCAGCCTCTTCTTGTTCCTTACGTTTCTGCGCACCTGATTTGTGTCTATAGGTACTCATTCTACAAATAAATACGGAAAGTAATTAATAACGATAAATATATTACTAATATTCATAAACGTTCGAGCTTTATTTTTATATGCATGTCTAAAAGGTCCTCTTACCACATACACCACATACTTACCTTTATAATATCAAATAATCAAGAATGTTTAAAATTAATCCGAAAAGTTAAAATTTCACTTGTCTTCGTCCGCTCCTTCTACTAGCAGCTCTAGTTTAAAAAGACTCACTCACGGCTGGAGAGCAATAAAGGAAATAAATGTAAGAGTACTAACACACTGAAAATTACCCCACAAAAATTTTCAAACGAAATACCCACAACCGACATCATAAATTACGATATATTATGTGCAAACTTTCGCAGAATTTGTTTAGTTAGTACATTTAAGAAAAAAAGCGGTCTGAAGCGACCGCCTTTAGCGGCAGCGTTTGTCGGCTTTATTGTAGTGGAATTGTAGAGACTGTCTGTGTTTATCAGCTAATTTTATAAAAATTTGGATAAAAACAGAAACGACGATTTAAGATTTAGTATTTTCATTTCTCTTTGATTTCTCTGCCCGCGTACGGCTGGGTTAGTAACCATTATTTATTTTTTACACAATAATAATTTTTTAAAATTTTCCCCCCCGACGACCGGGCCCCTGACGGGGCCCGGGCCCGTGTTCCCGGAACACACGGAACACTGCTAGATACGCCACTGACTTGCAGGATTTACGTTTGTAATCGTTTTACGACTCTTTTGAACCGAATCTATTAAGCGACGCAGATGTGCGGTTCTTACCGCATATGCTTTGTGTTGATAACTATATGATTTTACACCAAATTATACTTGGTTGGATGGTATGCCAAAACGGCCTAATTTTACCTACTACTAAATCGCAAAACGGCCAAAACCGAACGAAGTATTTACCACTCTGTCTACCAGGCCCATTCCATCTGTCTTGTATATTGCACTATTTTTTTGGTAATTATCAGCAATAACAGCGGTGATTAGATCGGTTAGGGGTAGTTGAAGAGTGTCAAGTAGGACCTGACACTTTGCAGAATTTCAGTTTTCTTAAAAGAATGGCTTGTCGCGGTGCATCAAATAAGGGCGCGGAAGTATTATTTTATGGAAATTTTAAATTCAAGAAAGCTTATATTTCAAATAGTGGTGAAATCGTCCACGAACGCATGCAAGTCTTCATGCAAAGTTTAATTCAAATTTTTATAGTAAACATTCATCTTTGTATATATTCATTGACATCCTTAAAAGTTTTCAATCTGAAACATATATAAAAATTCAATCTGTTGTTGAAAAAGGCAGGAAAAATAAAACTTTGCTTAAAAAGGAGAAATTCATTGATGGATTGATAAAGCAATATCCAAATATCACAATTACCAGATTTGATTATATAAAATGTCTATTACATTACAATTCAATAGATAATAAATAAATAAGTAATATTAATTTACCTACATGTCTACTGTATTATATTATAGAATACTAAGAATATCCATAAATACATAGTCATAAATCCATAATCCATAATATACATTTGCTCTTTTGGTATGTTATGCGTGTATAAATTAGTATTTGGAAATAAATTATATGACATGACATGTGTAATTTGTAACGTACTTTGGTCGGTACGGCAGAGTCGCTGGCGGCACAACGACTCTGGCGGAAAGTTACGTCACTTATTTGAATTGGCGCAGGATTGCGGAATTCTGGAATTCGGCAAACGGTTTAAAGTCGGTTTACCTCGGGCGCCAGATTTTTAAGGGTTAACTCCCTATAGCCACGGGTGAGTTTAAACTCAGGAGAATGCCAGGGGGTCCGTGAAAATAAAACACACAGTACGGGGAAAAATACGGTTGATCTATATTACTTCTATTAAGTCATTTACAGAAAACGATTTAAAGTAAGCAAGAATTAGAATATTGGAGTATTAGTAATAAGCGGAAGGTCGTTATTACAATATATACAGTAGTTAGGGCCGTTTCGGCAGCGGAGACAACGATTTGCCGGTTACTAAACGTTCGGAAGTTTTGGCAACTGTGCGAAATCCGGAAAGACGGATTTCGCAGAGAAACCGGCAACGTTGCGCTCCACGGTCGGACGGGAGTGTGCGGAGAACAGGTGGTACGATAAAAACGGTTTATTTATTATTTGGTATTACGGAAAATACAAAATCGAATAAATGAAGTGAAATATGAATAACTACTTTACAAACGGAAAGGAAATACGTACTGAGGGAATACGAGAATTAAACGTTTCTATTCACAATACTAATAATCTATTTACAAATCGGAAAGATGTAGTTACTAAGAGATATTAGATAATTAAGCGTGCAGAGTCGGTAGAAGTGGTTAGATGCAAGCGGAAAGGAGAGTAAACGAAGGTGAGAGCGGAGCAAACAAGCGAGGGTGAAGTGCAGGCCCTATAGGGCGGGCTCTAGGGCGGAAGCGGTAAACTAGCGTGCGGCTCGTAGTTAGAATTAGGCCTTGCAGAATGGCGGTTAATTATCGTAATAAAGACGTCCTGGGAATACTTCACCGAGAACGTTTTACTACGAACTACTTTATGCGAGAGAAGGAAAAGCCTAAGCCAAAAAGAGACAATAGAAGCGGATTTTGAGTACTCACACTGGTAGATGGAACTATCGGCGGAGACACTAGACACTCGACACTCGTACCGGAGACTTCACTTCGCGAGAGACGGACACACGACACTGCGCAGAATCCTCTCGTGTAATTCCGGTAATTCGTGAAGAACGGGCGGCCGGGCGGCGGAGATTCTTTCGTATCGCGAAAAAGAAAACGACGGAACGGGCACTAGGTTCGGCGGAGAAACTTTCAGACTATTCGCGAACGACGGAAGGTTAGCACTGTTGAGACACTCTAGGATTACTCACAAGAGCGGTGACTATCAGATACACTTGATATTTTCCGTTCAGATTTAGAGCTCTCGTATAAACAGGGAGGGGTAGTTTGCTGCTTGCAATTACGGAGACAACTGGCGGCCTTTCATTTAAACTCGGCCTTGGAAATTTGCAGGTGTCACGACGGAGAGAAGATGATTATTAATTTGAATTTGCGGGTTTTCCGAAATCGGTAACAGAGGGAGACAAGGGTTCTAGCCACGGGAAAATATGCTTCATTACAAATTGCCTGGCGCTTTATTTAAATAAATATGTTTTTTTAATCTTCTGTTCGTAATTTTGGCTATTCATGTTTTCGTATTACACTAGGAAATTTTGCGTGGGTTGGTTACACTGACGTCATTGTCAGTGTATTTAGAATTGAAAATCTAGTAGCCATAGGACAAATTCAATATAACCACTTACTTACGTGCGCGAAATGAAAAACAAAAATGTTGAATTGACCTGTACACCCCCAGAAATACGCAAAGCTGCTTAAGTGGCTATTTAGAACTTGGTGCCAGCAAAATCCAAGTCAGCATATGACAAAGAGTACACAGCTTCTTCCCAATGGTGCCAGAAAGAAGGTGAAGTGAATGTTTCTGAAAACGTCCTTCTCGCGTATTTTCAGGAAAAAAGCAAGCCAAAAAAGTCTTCGACGCTCTGGACATCGTATAGCATGCTGAGAGCATGTTATAAGCAAATGCTTATAAGAAGGCAGATATATCGAAGTTTTCACGATTGCATGCTTGATGTACCATTTAACAAAACTAATAGTTACCAAAAGTAGTGTAATAATACGAATATTATTACTTAATTTTGATGTAATAATGAGATCATTAGTAATGCAAAGGAGACTCGGTACGACGGCATTTTCCTCTCTATCTCAAGTAACTTTGTGAAGATTATCATTACATTGTTAGTAGTTCTTGAACCTTCCTTGAAATATTAATAAAGTAAATGGATACTGGAAACATCGGCGGAGTAACGTAACTAGCCGCTGAAAAATTGGATTAGTAAAAATTAACATAATTACTTCTAGGTCCAGTACCCCATCGAAAGAAAAAAAAACTGAAAATTCGTGGAGTCCCTCCGCGCGGAACAAGTGATACTTCGTAATGTGGAAATGAAAATAGTAAGGGGTAGAAATTGATTTTTAGTGAACTCATATTTTTGCTTCTTTAAGACCAACTTTATTAATATTGCTTAAAATGCACAATTGATCGCATTTTTTCTTTTCTTGATATGGACATTTATTGTATGGTCATCTCCAATATCCCGTGGCAGGCGTTTTACCATTGTATTCACGTTAACAGGCACATTTATAATCTGTCCATATATGCCGTATTGACCATGAACGCGTCTTAAGCGTTTGATCTGCATAATCGGTATTCAAGGTGAGATCAATAGTTCCGTTATTATATCCAGTGGTGGTAAATTTTTTGGCATAGATGGATATTCGAAACCATTATAAACTGCATAAGTTGGTATTTTGTTATGTTGCACTGACTGAAAACACGTTGCACACAATTCGATATTTTCTCTTAGAATATTTGGTAAGATTCTGGTCAGAACTTATTGACCAATATCTGAAGAGAGTCTTCTCAAATCTTGTTTAAACCATAATCGATCACATATCGAGCACGCAAAACCAAAATTGTTCTCGGTGAAGAGGGAGGGAGATTTTCCCCTCCCAAATTTAAGTGATAAAGAAGAGAGAAATCTCGACGACCAACCATTATTGTAAATCCATACGCGAGAAAAGTAACAAGTTTCGAACAAAAATGGCGCACACGTGTTAACAGACTGGTTTTTAAGATTCTCTCTAGCTTTAATGCAAGAGATTTCCAGAAGAAAGTAGCTAAATTGCTGAAGATACTAATCAGTGTTTTACACAAATATTTATCGTTTATATTAATAGAGTGGTTATTATATTATATAGACTTTTTATTAGACGTATAGTAGGTATTAAAATGTATATTGTTAATCGTGTTTTTCTTACTTATGTGTATGTGTGCATGTGTAAGTATATAAAATTTAAATAAACTCTTTCTATGCTTTATAAACCTCTTTTGACCTACATATTGTCCTAGCAACGACGTATAACAATCCAATGTGTTGCTAAAACAAAACTATCTTGGACGCATTGTGGCATATATACGGATGGGTAACGTAAGATTTATGGACGTAATATGGATCTAAAACGGGTACAATTTGGATGTATTATGGCCTCTGTCCGTATATTTTATGGACGTTCAATATTACGTTCCAAATTTGTCTAAGCCTGTATTATGATCGGTCATAGGCCATCTATCGTTAAAAACAATCTATTGCACGCATATATGCTATGGGGAATTTGTTGAAAAACTAATAATTCGAGGCCATGTATCTCATAAACAAAGCACTTTGTGTCTACCATTACACGAAATTTATTTCTAATTTTCAATATTGACCAATTAATTTCGATCTATTAAAATATCCTTCAATTTTATTTGTTTATTATATATTTTAACATAATCATCTGACACATTTTCCATCCACAGATGATTTTATAGTTAGATATGTTTCAACGTTAATAGCTTGTAGCAGAAATTTCGTCTTTCGTTTGTGACTTTTCCAGTTGATTCCATTTTATTATTTGTGGTAGTTTACCAACGGAAGTCTTTTTGGGAGTTCAGCAAGTACTTTCTGATGTTACATTGATGAGTTACATTGATGTGTATTATAATTTAATGTTTCCTTGCGGGTACTACCCTCTCTAGGGGAATCAACACCTTGGCGTTGGTGAGAGGGCCCAGTAACCTTATACCCAGGGAGCGATGCACCAAACCACAAACCACAAAAAATCTGATCTTCGAGCGGAACAAAATGAGAGAAAATAGAAACACCACCTGTACAGAAATGAGAGAAAAAAACAAGGAAGTCTCTAAAAAAATCAGACGGGACATCAGAAACTACCACAGTAGGAAAACTCAAGAAAAAATAGAAAAGAACAGAAGTATGAAAGTACTACCCAACAATCTTACTGAAGGCAAATCTGAAATAATCAAACTGAGAAATAAACATGGTATCATCACCTCAAATCGAGATGAAATCTTGAGTATTGTGGAGGAGTTCTATTACGAATTATATCGGAGCCGCATCGAAGAACTCCTAAACCCCAGGGTACTTACACAAGAGGGAGGAGTCGTAAATCAAGGATCAGAGGAGATACCAGATATCACCATCGAGGAAATTAAAGGAGCATTGTCAAAAATGAAAGACAATAAAGCTCCCGGAGAGGACGAAGTGGTTGCAGAGGCAATAAAAGCTGGAGACCCTCTTTTATTAGAGAAGATACGAACGCTCTTCAACCTATGTCTGCATTTAGGCACTATCCCGGAGCAGTGGCAGGAAGCGACCACCATAAAACTCCATAAAAAGGGAGACAAAACAAGCCTGGAAAATTACCGACCAATAACTCTCCTCAGCCATCTATACAAACTGTTTACCAGAATCATAACATCAAGGCTGGGTAATAAACTCGAGCTTTACCAGCCAAGAGAACAAGCGGGTTTTCGATCAGGTTTTGGGACTAATGATCACTTGCAGAGTATTAAGACTCTCATCGAGAAAACCATTGAATACAATAGACCTCTAGTCCTCCTGTTTATAGACTTCCACAAGGTTTTTGACACGATCGAGTTGAAAGCTATACTAGACGCCTTGAAAGAATGTCGTGTTGACTATAGATACTCAAAACTCATCTGTAATATATACAAAAATGCTACTATATGTCAGTTAGACTGCATAAAGCCAGCAACCGCATTGAAATCGGAAGAGGTGTGAGGCAAGGGGACACTGTCTCCTAAAATATTTATCACTGTTTTAGAACATGCCTTCAAAAAGCTTAAGTGGGATAAAAGGGGAATAAACATAGATGGTCAGAAATTTAGCCACCTCCGCTTCGCGGACGACATTGTCTTAACAACGGATAACTTGGGAGAGGCAAAACAAATGCTCCACGAATTAGAAGATGCATGCTCCGGGGTTGGTCTAAAAATGAAATTTTCTAAAACGAAGATCATGACAAACCTTGTCATGAGCGAAGGTATAAACATCGAAAACACCGAAATTGAATTGGTTGAAAAATATACATACCTGGGCCACGAAATTAGAATATCTAGAGACAATCAGACATGCGAGTTGCACAGAAGGATCAACCTCGGATGGGCGGCCTATGGAAAGTTAAGACACGTCTTTAAGAGCGAACTCCCCATCTGTCAAAAAAGAAAAGTGTTCGACCAGTGCGTTCTGCCAGTGCTCACATATGGCGCGGAAACACTCACCTTAACGGTGACATCAGCGAGAAAACTCAACGTAGCCCAACGCTAAGTGGAAAGGTCAATGCTTGGATTGAGTTTGAGGGACCACGTCACAAACCAGGACCTGCGGCGAAAAACCGGTGTGAAAGATATTGTCGAATGAATAACCACATTAAAATGGAATTGGGCAGGACACGTGGCCAGAATGAGTAACGATAGGTGGACAAAGAGGTTGCTGAAATGGAGGCCCCGCACAGACAAGCGAAATAGAGGAAGACCACCTACACGTTGGACTGATGACCTGAAAAGAGTTGCAAACAATTGGATCCACCCAGGTCAAGATAGACGCGGATAGCAAGCCATGAGGGAGGCCTATGTCCAGCAGTGGACGATAAGGGCTGGTTGATGATGATGATGCGAGTACTATTCGGTTATTAAATATGTTTCTCATAAATAAATTTGTTCTACAACATCTGCCTATCATTGCTTGTGTGTTACATATTTTATTAAAATCTTGGGTGTAATAAACATTTCTTGTGCATATTATGGAAATCGTGTGCAAAATATTAATGCATATAAATCAGCTTTCCAATTATTTTACAATAATAAGTCATGTATGATGGAGCTGACTTAGCTAGTGAGTCATGATAGTAAGGCCATATATGTAAACAATTGCATTCGCCTTTACCTACAATAAAATAATTATTTTAATACTGTATATTAGAGTTTTAAAATCATTAAATTAGTTCTTAGCGTCCTAATATCATAAAGTCTCTAAGAATTAACAGTTATACGTGATATTTATAAAGTTATTGTACCGTTTCTTTAGTTTTAAAGTGATATATTCCCCCTAAATGTTGCATTGTCGTTCATATGAAGCTATCGCAAATAATGATGAACTAAATAAATTTCCGATTACATTCATCACTTCACACCACATCACGCGTTTTATCTGTAGCGAAATCTCATCCTCATTGACTATTTTCTCTTCGAGTTGGTCGCGAACAACTCCTCTTCCTCCGAAGATGCCTATCTGGCTTCCTATGGATGCGAAAGTGTGTAAAATTAAATACGTCCCGGTGTGCGTTTTATCGAAATAATCATCAAAAATGAATGTGGCGACGGAGGCATCATCTAGAGGAGTACGAGGGGGCGGAGGACGAGGGGTGACGCCGAGATGGAGGGCGGGGGAGAGGGGCGGCATCGGCACGGTCTCAGATAACGCGCCGCACCGTTTTCCTGTTTCCTTTCCAGAATTGCCGAAGTGAGAGATAAAGCGGCGTAAAATATCTGGGTAGACCGGATCCATGGCCAGGTAGCGGTGTTTCCCCGCGACAATGCTATCGCCCCATCTCGGGTACAAGAGAGGACTCCTCTCGCTCTCTATCTTTCTCTCCGAGGAGAAGGAGAGCAAGGGTGATTTATGCGTCGGGAGAAGTGGAGGTTCTCTAGATTTTATTGAGACCACATGAAGAGGGACCGTCACTGATTTTAAGTCAAAAACACTATCACCCCCAAATTAGTAACTTCATTCAATCTTTGATATGCCCATATTTCTCTTTTTTGTCTATTTCGAACATCCCGTCTTATTTTTTAATTTTAATTAATTCCCATTTTACTAAGGCGGAGAGTGGAAAGAGGCGAATTTTTTGTGATTTGTTTGGATTTCACTACCACTTTTAAAAATTGTAGTTATATGGTAGCTATATTAGATTAATTTGCTATTTAGGTTTTGTTTTTAATTATAAATGGTTTAAAGATTATAATACAACACACCTCTACAGCCTTTTATTTGTAATTATTACAATATATTGTCTTTGAAAAATCATAATACTATGAATGGTGTATTGGATGTCCTTTTATGTAGGTTCAATGGTTAAAATAAAACAATCGATAGCCCCAATATTTTAAACAGAATGTAACAGAATAAAATGTGCTCTTACGAGCATTCAAAAAAGTCTGCGTCGGACGAGACGGTGGAAGTGAAATTTCTTTGGCCATATGCACACACACATACACACAAAGAGACCGGATATACAAATGAATTATAAGAGATTTTTTTCCAGTTATTCAATATATTTCTTCGTTAATTATATTTAAAGTGACTTTAGTATTATAATAAACACATATATTATCATTATCAGTAATTTTTTCTATAATCATTCTTTCATCATGGTCATTTCGAGGTTGGTCATTAGAAATCGTACCGTATTCCAGAAAAAACACACTCTGTTGATGGTAACTAAAGTAGCTAACAAATATTCTATATTCAAACTTTTCAAGATATCTACTAAGTATTCTTAAAAACTTCCTCCCAAAGCCAGAACATGTGCAAGAACGTATACGAAAACGTATAGAAAAACGCTATAGGTATTTCAGAGCTGCCAGAATGCGCGGCTTAAATTTAATAATTATTCAATTTTTTGGGTTAATATGAAATATACCCTATATTTCTACAAATATAAATTCTTTATTGATTCTGAATTTTGCGGGTAAGATAATTAATTTAATGGATCAAGGTATCATGGATCATGGATGCGTAAACCGCATTCCACGTCCATCGGGGTACGGTTTTTCAACTAAATCATTGCCATAAAAACAAAAACCAACCAAGTTATTTTAAATACTTTTAAGCTAAAAATCCTATAATATTTGTTAAGCCTTTTTTATAAATAAACGATAAAAAAATTATTGTTTTTTACATAGGATGTTAACACAAGTCTTTATGAAGAGAATGAGCCCAAATTTGTTAAGATCCATTTGGAAAATAAAAATATTAATATTACTTTGGTTATGTGCGGTTCAAGTTAACAACGAATATAAATTAAATTGGAAACCCTACTTTTTTGTTATTTTACTAAATACAGCGTAATTTTTTACATATAAAAGCTTTTATTATTAATCAACATAAATAATAATATATATTTATTAACGCAGAAATCTTTGTTGTTAAACCGTTGTTAAATAGGTTCGATTGAAAGAATCTAAGAGCGCAAAAGACAACGCCGTTAATTGATAGTTGATTAGACGGAATATACGCCGCAATACGTCTACCGCGTCTGTCTTGATCGGACTTCTAGATTGATCCAAATTTTTGAGTATGCCTGTGTGATTTTTTGACAAAAAATACAGGTCTGCGAAATTTTGTATAAGCAGACTAATTGGCAAGAGGAGGTTCCTCCTCCAATCCTTATTCAAATATATAAAAGAAAGCAACGATTTCTATAGGCTGTTTTTAGCAGGACACCCAGTAAAAACGTTATTTTAAATACTTGTTTTCGGGACATTTTATCGTTGACTTACGAGAAGATGTTTGGATTTTGTGTAACAGATGCACATATTGGCCACATTAACTGTTTTCAGTTAGAAAAAGAATTTTTCATTTTCGATTTTTGTTGTTAAAATCATATTTTGATTTTAATAATTGTATTCCATTTTACCACATACACCTATTCCACATCATTAGACTATTTTTGCACTGCGATGCGAAAAGTACCTTTCGCATTATCAACAATATTGTAACGGAACGGCTCGCCGAAACCAAATAAACACGTCTGGTTCCGCGAATGCGTTCTAGAAACAGCGGGACCGATCTCGTAAGGCCGGGACGCTTCGATTCCCCGAAAACCCGAGGAGAAATTCGTGGAACAATCTCGAAAACTGCCAGAATGTTCGGGAAGCCTTCTACCTGCATTTATAAGGATTGCCCGACCCAAGGCGGGACAGTTGAAGAACCGGTGTGTAAACATTCGAGCGAGAGACCGCGCGCGACAAAATAAATAAACATCTCCGTGTACGAATATGAATTAGGTGATTGTTAAGTTAAGTTTATAAGTGTAGTGTAAGAAATAAATAAATTAGGATAATCGCGAAGTGTTTTAGTTTTAGTAAACAGTAAAAACGTTACAATATTTTATTTTTATTCGTGAAATATATTGTATATTATATTATATTATATTATATATATATTTTTTGGGCAAACATCAGAGGAATTTAAAATACGTTATTCCATAATAACCATAGTTTCTCTGAACTAATTGTTATTTACCTGTTAAACGGTTATTGTTGTGTATGCTAAACATAAATAAATAAGGAATTAAATTTCACAATTCCGCAAAATTTTGTTTTTGAAACACATGTGTACCCACGAAGAAATTAGAAAAATCTGTAGTTTGCTACAAAAAACACCAGAAACTCTATAAAAGTTTTGGAGTTCTCTTCGTTTTTGGCGCAATTCGGTACTCACTTAAACTGCACGTTTGTCCCCATTAATTCTCTTGGTAAATTTTCCATTGATTTCCAAATAACTTGCTGAACTATTAGGTCGGTTACGTTGTAGTTTCATGAAATTGTTTTTAAACATTGCCCCAATTAGGTGATGTCGCCCTAATTCTACGACCACCCGAGTTTCGGTTAAGTTGTTAAGTACGCAATAAAAGACCAGTTAACTTTTTCATATTGCAGCAGCACCCGTTGCAGTATTTTTTACACTTGTTTCATTATAACTTTCGGCACTTTACTTCAAGATTATATTCGAAGGGCTAGCAAATTCTTCGGCAGTTTAATAAAATAGTTGTTAGCGGAGTGCATACATGTATGAATGGATCTTAGGGGGAGACTTTAATGCGCCACCGCGGGCCCAAGTCTTCCCGGATCCCTTGCGCTTTTCCTTCGGCATTCCCGGTTCGGACCGCAGAGAGACTTTTTCCAGAGAATTTTCCGAAAATACTGTGGTTTCTCGGTCTGCTTTCATCCGAACTTAACTAACAACGCACTGAGGCGGAATTAAAGCAAACCGCAAAGTTCTAAAACAAGAGATTGAGGGCAGATAAGGGAGGTGGTGAGAAACGGAGGGGGCGGTGGCGGCGGCGGCGGTGGTTGTTCGTTTTTGAGCTATTCTCATGAGCATCAGCGGCACTGTGCTCTCTTCAATTTTCTCTATTGTAGGATGTGCGCGCCTTTGTCTAATCACATAAAGTATTATAAGCATTTCGACGGCATCGTTTTGGAAAATATGCGGCGGGTATATACGGAGTTCGAGACAATGCGGCGAGGAATTAAATGTGAAGGGCTAATTTAACCGCCATTGATCTTTTTCCTGCGGATATACCTAAAATATCACGATTAACTTTCAACCAACATAACTCTTCCTAAGGAACAATTTACGAAGCAATGTCGACACTCTTTCGAATCCAAATTTTCGCCTCAACATCAACTTCAAAGAGAAAGATCGATGTTTGGACCATAATTGATATAAAATTACTTTCCAGTAGAGAAACACACATCCATATACTATAAGGTACACACTTTGCCTAATGATTATCCCAAAATCGATTTTAACTTAGATGAATCAATATTATTTGATGAATTTTGGAATATACCTAATATTTGTGGACACTGGTCTCAACATGCGTCTGCTTTAAACCCCAACAAAAACAAAATTTAATAAATAATGACTAAACTGACCCAATTGTTACACAAATGTTCTTTTCGCATCTATTGGCTCCCAAAATTGATTTGACTAAATACAAACTTACTTGTCTTCTAGAACTATTTTGACTTATCTACGACACTAATTCAAAAGACCTCTGTTTTATGCGTTTTAAAATTTACTAGAGATAAAAGTCGTGCGGCGCGGGGTTTGCTAGTCCTCCATCGGGCGCCTCCCCAGGTGGCGGATAGGGGAACGCCTCCCAGATATGGGTGGTACCGGGGAAATGAAATACCCGAGGTGGACCAAAACTAGCACTGAACAACGGCAGCTGGTTGTTCAGTACTGACCTCAAGCACAAGATCTACAGTTAATTATTATTGGTTGAGAATCAGACACTAAGCGGCGTGGTTGAAACAACTGAGCGGCGCTTATACAGCGATGAGGAAAGCAAGGGGAAACTACCTCATAAAAACTCCCTAGAATTTGTCATGGCTCAAGGAACTGACAGAAATCATTTTACTAATCATGGTTCTCGGATGCCAAGATTCGGCAGGGGAAGAGATGACAAAAATAACAGGGCTTCCCAGGTCGTCAGCCAGCGAAATCCCTGATCATTGAAAATATACAAATCAGCATTTAAATATAAGGATAAAATAAATAAGATAATAAATAAGCATAAAATAAGGAAAGCTCAGAACAACAGTGGCAGTTCCTTAAAACAGCACTTATAGAACCAAGTAAAAGAGAAATTACAGCGGACAAATCTAAGAAGAAAGATTGGATGACAGACGAAATCTTAGAGTTAATGGATAAAATAAGAAAATGTAAGTCAAATAGCAATACTCGATACAAACAGCTGCAAATTGAAATAAGAAGAAAAATAAGAGAAGCAAAAGAAACGTATTTTTCTGATAGATGTAAGGAGATAGAAGAGTTACAAAACAAACATGACAACTTTAATTTACACAAAAAGGTCAAGGAGCTGGCGGGAGTTAGTAAAACACAAAATACAAATATACTTTTAGACAAAGAAGGAAATATCTTATTGGAGGCTGAACAAAAGTTAAAGCGATGGAAAGAGTACATAGAGGAATTATTTTATGATCAAAGACTGGAAAACACCTATGAAGAATATCAAGGTGGAGACGTGGGACCTGAAATAAATAAGTCGGAGGTTGAACATGCACTTAAATCCATGAAAAATAAGAAATCGGCAGGTCCAGACGAGATACCAAGTGAGCTGCTTAAACTAATTAACCACAAACATATATGTATATTGGTGAATTTATTTAACACAATCTACAATACAGGAATTATCCCACAAGAAATGCTAACATCAACATTCATATCTCTACCTAAAAAAGTGAATGCCAGAGAATGCAGCGATTATCGAACCATATGCTTAATGTCACATACTTTGAAAGTTCTATTAAAAATTATACATTCCAGAATATATTCCAGACTAGAACCGGATATTAGTGATACTCAGTTTGGTTTCCGAAATGGTGTTGGTACAAGGGAGACATTGTTTGCTATCAATGTGTTGATTCAGAGAGGTTTGGACGTTAATCGTGACCTCTGTATCTGCTTTATAGACTATAATAAAGCTTTCGATAATGTAAAACACGACCAACTCATAGACCTTCTTACGAGCAAAAACCTGGACAAACGAGATTTAAGATTGATTTTAAATCTGTATTAAAACCAACGGGCCACAGTAAAAATGGCCAAGACAGATCTGGAGAAATAGAAATAAAGAGAGGAGTCAGGCAGGGATGTATAGTGTCGCCCTTGTTATTTAATGCGTACTCGGAGCAAATTATATTAGAAGCCTACGAAAATGAGACCGCTGTTGTAAGTGTGAATGGAGTTTTGATTAACAACATCAGATATGCTGACGATACAGTAATAATAGCAGATAGTTTGGAGGATTTGGAGAGAGTTATGAACAAGATATCAAGGTGTAGTGGAAAGTACGGACTTTCTCTTAATGTAAAAAAAACAAAGTTTATGAAAATTTGTAAGAACAATACCATAAATGAAAACTTATTGGTTGTAGGTCAACAAATCGAAAGAGTGAAAAGATACACTTACCTGGGAACACTTATTACAGAAAGCAATGAATATACCGCAGAAATAAAGAGCAGAATCGAAAAAGCTCGTACTAACTTTATAAGAATGAAAAAGTTCTGTGTAGTAAAGATCTGACATTAGGCCTCAGATTGCGTTTGACAAAATGCTATGTTTACAGTGTGCTTTATTATGGGGTAGAAGCATGGACGCTAAATGCAGATGCAATGAGACGACTTAACTGTTTCGAAATGTGGACTTATCGAAGAATTTTGAGAATCGCGTGGACGGATCGTATCACAAATATTGAAGTGTTAAGAAGAATCGGTAAAGAAAAAGAAGTTGAACGTACAATCAAAGAGAGAAAGTTGCAATATCTGGGGCACATAATGCGAAGCGAAAAGTACTGCATCCTACGAGTAATAATACAGGGGAAGATAGAAGGCAGAAGAAGCATAGGAAGAAGAAGAATATCATGGCTGAAAAATCTGAGAGTATGGTTTGGATGCAGCTCAAATCACCTTTTTATAACCGCTGCCTCAAAAGTTAGGATAGCTATGATGGTTGCCGACATCCGCCGCGGATATGGCACTTAAAGAAGAAGAAGAGATAAAAGAATAACGTCAATATACCTTCATTTTGCCCTAACCAAATCGCAGTACTCATTTCGATGTTTCGTGTGAGCCACGCTGGTATAATTTGGTACGAAACTTTGCATTGACCGACACAAAGTATAAGCAATAAAAAAGGCACAGGTGTGTGAATGTATGAAAAGTTGGCGGACCACCCTCCTCAGGCCGGCAAAACAAAATATTGGAGATTTTGTTTCTTTCTTGTAGCTTTTTTGTAGCGAGAAAATGAATTTTGTAGCTTTTGTCCAGCCGGAGCTACAAAAGGTGGGCTAACTTAAACTTAAGTCAGCGACCACCGCTATAAATCATACACGAAATATCATAGGATGCGCCGGTTTGCGCAGGAATTTGTGTCTTTGGAATTAGTTGAAAGTCCTGGGGTCAGAAAATTTTTTGGACATATTTGGGCAATTTTGATCAAAAATGACAAGATGTTCAATCATCACTCGCCGTTCAATTTCATAATATAGTAGCAATCTTGAGAATTTGCATACGATTCCGGAGAGGGCATCTCGATTTATGCCAGCATCAACAAGAAGTGGAGGTCATAGCAGGTGCTAGCACTGTCACAGACGCTCGGGTAACTTTTTCCCGGTTTCCCGAGCTGTCTGAGTATGTCCCCAAAAGGGCATACGAACATATATTATCGACACTTTTGGTGTCATGGGCCCACGGTCTAATAGCATAAAAAAAACAGTCAGACCCCTGTCATAGCCAGAGGGTCTATACTTACCACTGAGATAAGCGAATTACAGTTAAGTTAAAGATTGTGAATTAAAAGTAAGGTGAGCGAATTACAGTTTAGGTAATTGCCCACGATTTTATTATTAGTTGAATTGTTTGGTATTAAACTGATACTGTAAAATACAAGAAATCATTTTTTGTCCTTAGTACATTTGAATTACAGCATATATTGTCAGGTATATGCAACGTCGTCGGTTAAATAAAATCGTGGCATAAAATATTTTTTTGTGGTATATCAGAGAAACGGTTTCAAGATGGAAGTAATGGGACAGAGTTATGTGTACTTCTTCGAGAGTGATAAAGTAAGCCTTGTGCAATGCTGCTCAAAACAGGCTGCTTTTGCTCATTTATCTGTATTCCTAGAGCAAATCGATTCAACTTCAAAATGAATTTCATTTTTTAAATCGGTTCATTAGTTTTCAAGCATATTGTAGAAAATTACTTTTGGCAAAATAAACAAATATCATATCATTAAGTATTTTGAAGGAAACTAGTCGGAATTGTAAATTGTATTGCTGATTATCTCATTGTAGGGACTATCGCAAGATAGGGTTATTATAAAACTTTTTTCGATAAAACAAACATATTGTTCCCGATAAATTATGGAAGCAAATTTAATTTATTGAAAAGGAAATTACTGTTCTTGTGTTGAATGCAGCTGTTTGGATAGTCCTAGGAGTTCTAAACCAGAGTTTTTAAGTACTGACAGAGTAATATTAGCCGCTCCATAATCAAAAATATTGTAACTGAAAGTCTAGCCAAAAAACAAACACAAGTCGGGATCAGTCCATTTTTGACGAATCGATTCGAGTTCTTAGAATCCCAGACACATTGACGAAAGTTTTGTACCCTTCAGGAGCGACTACAATATTCGTGAAGCGGCATGCGGCAGAGATAAAGGGAACGCCGCCGGACGGACGGAGGAGTAGTAATAACTGCGGAACGAGACGACGATCTGACCTGAGCGGCCGTGCAAGGAATAGAAATAAACACGCGTGTGAAATAAATTAAGTATCAAGTTTTTAGTTTTTAGTGAAATTGAATCTGTTAAGACACTTCGTGTGGTCTAAATCATTTTGAAGCATTAAAAACGTTATAATATGAATTTCGCAAGAGGCGAAAATTGTTGTTCTTTTCTTAATTTCGAAATGCAGTGTTATGCGATAGAAAAAAATTTAAAAATGGTATCGCATTGACACTTAAAACAAGTGTTTATTGTATTCTAAAATAAACAGTCTATTTGTTTTACGTAAACGGTTTCTTCCAAATACGTCAATTTTAAGAACAAGGTTTTGTTTGTTAATATTATTAATGAAAATTGAACGCAATTTCAAGCAGTAAGTTTATGCTTTGGTAAATAGTTACTTTTAATCTTGAAATATGCGTTACGAAAAATCTGGTTTGAGTTCCCCATTATTCAATATTTAGTTTCAAATCACTGATTTTGTTATTCATATTTTGTTATTTACCTTCAATTCTGGTGGCAGCTGGTACTTTCAAGAGCGTCGCATGTTGTTTCCTCGAAGCGTGTTCCTACAACAGAAGAAAAAATGATTAGATTATGACTTGAAGTTTCAACTTTCGTAAGAATTGTTAATTCGTAGAAAAATTGTGGAAAACTTCGTCAGTCCGTTAAAAAACTTCTCTTCGATATCTACCAAACGTCCATCGATTGAATACACCCGCCTATCAATAGGAGAAAAACGAACCGTCATCTCCTAAAAACGATGTGGGCAAAGGTGACCACAACTCGTCCTACATCAGGCGAAATAGACAGAAATTCCCATGGGCACAGGAGCACGACAGTCGTCTCCCTTAGGATCCTCGACACTATACCGAGTCAGACCAATATTTGTGCCCGTAGCCAATTAACAATGTCATTCATCACGGCGGAGAAAATTGATAAAGAAAAGGTGGACTGAAACGAGAGAGGGATTAAGGGAGAACGTGGGAGGAATGAGTGAATAACGAAGACGTCCGAGACATTCATTGCGTGAATCAAATGGAGAGAGAAAAAGTAGGAGAGTCCAGGGATTAAAACCGCTGACATCAATTACTCACAAAAAAAACTTCAGACAAAACGTAGGACGGACGTGGTAAAAGTTGAAATGAAATTCCTGAGGTCGCATATGTGGCGATGCATTTTTCAATTTCTACAATTTATTCGTCGCAAACAAGGAGTGAAAAACAAGGCGTCAAACTGCCAAAAAGTTTTCTGACAAACAAGATAGGCCGGCCATTGTCCGGTAGTCGCCGCCGAAAAAACCCCTTTTCCCTTAGCTCCGAAGGGCTGCTTGGTATTCAAAGGGTAACGTCTGCCCGCGTCTGTCATCTGCGAATTTTATTTTTACCATTTTTCATAAAAAAAGAGGGAGGAACCCCCTTTAATGCCGTATCCGTCATCCAAACGTATCCAGCTTGCAATCATAGGATACATATTACTTATTCATGATCATAATTTAGCGAGCAAAGCTTGTATAGAGAAATTGATTTGCTTTTCGGGGATTCTGAAACGATTCTCACCCCAGCCGTGTAACGGGTGTTCACTTGAAAAAGTCAATAAGCTAGCGGTGACACATTTTCGAAACATATCTTTAGTATCGTTTATTCGAACCAATAGAACTGCCAGACCAGAGAAACAATATCAGTTTACATCCACGTAGTTTTTCTAAAAATGTTCGCCTCCAATGACTGACTGTCTCAACTGGATACTTATTTAATACTTATTGTAAGCTTTCCATATTTTTCTGGCTCTTATTTTATTAAATTTACTATATTTAATATATTTTTTAAAACACCATGTAAACCACCAATTCATTGGTTAACAAAAATTCACCATTAAAAATATAAATATTGAATTTTGTTATAAGAAAGGCAATATTTCTGGATTTATCTTTACTGGTCATGGCGTAATTTGTTTTAGTATAAAATTTTCTACATATTCCAATATGGTCGCTTATTCTTGCTGTGAATATATTCACAGTTAATCATTATTTCTTCGTGTGTCAGTTAGAAAAATGATGATTAAATTTTTATTAAGCTTAACGTAAAACAATATAATATTATCAATTATATAAACAATATTATCGGCAACAAATTTTAAAATACATTACTATTGATCCAAAAATAATAACACGTATCAAACAAATGAAAAGGAAAAACGAGAACCATAAATTTTTCCCAAATACGTACACACCTAAATAACTTCCAGAGTTTGCTTCAATGGAGTTTATAATGCGATAACGCATCATACACATTTCAACAAAATCAATAAGACAGTATGTACATCCGAAACACTTTTGCAATTCAAATTTATTAGAACGTAATGTAAAGTTTCGAAATTACGTAGATAAACGTTGCTAGATATATGAAAATTTAATGCTATCTAAAATAGTACATACTTTAGAATGGTTATTAAAAATTTTTATCCTTTAATTTTGAGAGCCTAGAGATTCTTCAAACACAAACGTATTCGAACGCCTCTTCAGAACCATTCTAACGTATTTTTGCAAACATACGCACCTACTTTTTAGAGGGTTCTAGCGCTTCCAAGCAAATCTTGAAATCAGGCTTAGAACAGCTTTAAATAATTTTCGAATAGCTCTCGATAAATTTAAATATACTACTACAGAACGTTACGGAAAAATGTAAAGAGCTAAAAAGTACGTTTACTTGTCAGCCAGGTTAAAGAAATTTAAAAGCTGTTCGTAACGGTTTAAATCTGTTTTGGAGATATGTAGAGCTCTTCCAAAGCTATTTAACTATATCTGGAGACTTGTTTGGGAGTGCAAAGGTCGTCGAAAAAGAGGGAGCGTACTTTTCCACAAGTAAGGTTAAATTGTCCATAATCAGTTTTAAATACTACTCACACAATGCTTTGCATCTAAACAAATTAAATGTATTTTTATCTAAAATGATTTTAAAGTACAGCTCAATAGTACTTACTGCAAAAAATATTTTTTTAAAAAAACTCAGTAAAAGAAGTATGTGTCGACAAACAACTGCCTACCCCAATTTTAGTTTCATATAATCTACGATCAATTTTGATTGATTTGTTTCCAAAGATAAATAACGAATCAAACTTTTTTAAAGAAAAGAGAAGCGCATATTTCCGAATATTCAAACCATGTCATTAAGAATAAATGTGGGAAAAATTCGTTAAAATATTTAATTGGATAAAAAGAAAAACAACTTCAAATATGTAGAATAATTTCATAAGATTTATTAATCAACCATCTTGATATGCCCAACTTGCTTTTGAAATTATGAGGGCTCTGTTATATGTGCATAAATTTTCGATTTATTTAAGGCTCTATATACCCTCGAGAAATAACAGTTGTATTATTTATGTCTCAATTGCAGAATTATTGAACATTTTCAATCGATTTTTTTAAGGTTTAATATGTAGGTTTATCGTAGTAAAAATTTTTGAAGTTAAAATTTGAGGATCCTACTGGTCGGGTACTATAACAGTATACCTGAAGAAAATTTGCAAAAAATACATGGCTTTTATCTTGTTGGTGTTTATAGCACCAGTAACATATTTTTTGTATTTGATAGCGATGACGTTGTATGTATAATTTACTATTGAAGCTTTGCTCAATAACGATCTTTCCTTTAAAACTAACGGTTATTGAAAGGTCTAGCAAACTAGAAGAGAATGAACATTTTTGTAATTTTATTACATTTTGCTGAATAAAAAATTAAATATACAATTTTCAACTGGCTTATAACGCAGTAATCGTTAATGATAATTATTTTAAAACAGCATATTTTTCACAAGGTTTCCCAAATCGAGAAAAAAAATTATAGAATGGTAACAACGACGAGCACTTGTTCTGTAGGAGACCGAATAAAAAACAATAAGTGAGAAACATTCCACAGAAATTTCGATATAGATTATCTGTATCTGTAGCATAAAAACTATTTTTCTATTTATATGGGTAATTCTCTCGCTCGTTTCTTGGGGTTGTTTCATCAAGTTTTAATGAAAGGAGACATATGTATATTCGATTTACTTGCGGAAATTGTTAAACTAAGAAATAGTCACATTACTGGTGGAACGTGTTACAATCACAGCTTCTCTCACAACTTGTCAACTTGTGAAAATTTTCGGTTAGTGCGTCCAATAATAACGAAACTCTATTACGTATTAGAATGTAAAAGTTACTTTAAACAGTTAAATGGATATTCTTAAAAGCTACGTTAAGAAATTCTAACACTTTTCTAACGATTATATTAAAATCTATAAATGAGGGTAATCCAAAAAATTAAAGTCTCATTGCATTTTTCAATATTTCTTAAGTTTATTTTCGTTATAGTTTGTAGCTTTCTAAGTAGTCAAATGGCTACATTAGATAATAACTTGAAATTTTCGAAACATGTCAAGATTGTTACATTAGTAAGCTTAAGGCATTTAACACCAATGGACATATGACGAGTTTTGAGAATTTTGGAATTCGTTATTGATATAATTTTAAACCACTTTAGCTATAAAATTTCTTTAGAAAGTAAGCTAACAATTTCAAAATTTGCTTAGAGCACTTCTATGTACTATTTTATAAAATTTGACTCCACCGTATTCTCACTGAAGTTTCCACGAGTTACGTCACTCTAAAGCAATCTTAAATCGTTGAAGCTAAGACACACTATCTAATTTTAAACTTAACATAGTTCTACTTCTACGTATCTTGCGAATATGAAGTGCTCTGAATTTGCCATTTAACACTTCTTTTTATGAAGGCGATTTGTATTGTAGATTTATTTAACCTTTTGGTGTTCCTCTCTTAGTTGATTATTACCTCATTAAATGTGTTTTCTCTCAAAAAACTAATCAGTTTGTTGTTTCTTTGCCTCTGTGATGTATGTATCTAAGTTTTGATTTTGTATTTTGTTTCTATTGTGAAATATTACATTTTATGTCATTGTTTTTTATTTCTCACAACCGACGTGTTGCACATTTGGTGGTATTTGATTTAATTCGATATCGTTGTTAAAATGTCGATGGACTTTTTAATCATTTCCTTGAATATAATGACGAAAACTCGAATTTTTAATGTATTTGACAGATATATAGTTTTTAGCCCTTACCGCTGATTATGGTCTTCAGTGATTCAAGTTTCTATAGAATATTTCATCTGTTAGTTTATTAGTTTTTAAAGTCATGAAAGTTCTATATTAGAAACAATTTACATTTAATATTTTACCTATCATTTCAATATAATGACTACACTAAATTATTAATTTCTTTGGTCTGACGTTTAAGTAGTGCTTCAATTGTTATTAAATAGACTCGAATATTTGTATATATATGGATTCTGTGTCCAATCAAAATCAAACTGGTTTCCTTGGTAATACATTGCAACGGTGAATATAATATAGTCGATCGTTTCATAGGCCCTAATTCACAAGCTTGAAAACAAAAGCGTGAATTTGCTCAGATATGTAGCTAGTGATATTCGTGAAGTCATAAGGATCCGACAATTTATTCAGCCATGAAAGATATTGAGCCGCCATCATGATATATCGATATCCGGTCATAACCGGAATGAACTTGTGGTAATATGCAGCCTAAGACATTTGTAGTGAAGGAAGAAATCCAATAACCGATGTCTATCAAAATCGGTAAAACCGTTTGTAATGGAGGAATACAACGCTGCTATACCTACGTTCGTAGGTTAACACATTAATTGTAATAATAATTAAAGACTGATGACGTCACAACGTAAATATAAAATAAAAACGTTATGCATGTTAAACACAAAGGTCTAAATTAACAAGCCACATCGATGGTGTGTTCGTAACTCTAAACTTTAAAATGTTTAAGTCTGTAATGCCAGATTTTTTAAATAATTTCCAAACTAATTTTGCAAATGCTGTTCTAAGAAACAATGTTGTAAATTCTATAAGGAAGCTGGACTGGTCTGCTTGCTACGATTGATACATAGGAACCACAACATTGGAACTGTAGAAAAGTTAAAGAAATTATACGAATTACTTTACGTAACACGCAAACAATTTTCAGTTTCTTAAATTTTTTCGAGTTGCTAGAAAAACAATTAAAATTTGCCATTTTTTAAACACAAAAAATACAAGCAAACAAGAAACTGTTAAAGATAGTCTATTTCCAAATAATCTGAGGTAAAATTACTATTCGAACCAATCGTTTACAGACCCACTCTTTTATTTTTAGTCATTGTTAGCTTATTAGCTTAATCCTTCTGGACAAAAATCAATGTTGTAAAAAATTCCCTAGAGGAATCAATCCTCAATTAGCGCTCTCGGATAACGAGTCCCTTCCTAAGAAATCCTCCTGCAAAACATCGAAAATCCGACCCTTCGAATTAGCATATCGGTCCCTTCGGCGTCAGTCCGAAGGACATAAAAAGACGGACGGATGTCCGTCCACACGGAAAGGAGGACCGTCAGTTTGACCAACTGCTGTCACACGCCAAGAAGTTGCATACATATGCAAACATAACGTGTCGTTTCGTTTGCAAACGACCCTATAGGACGCTGCTTCCGCTGGTGCAGGGCGGGTCTGGATAGCAAGGATGTGTTGGGTTTGTCGAAAAGGTAACTTAAAAAATTGGAGATAACACCGGAAAAATCATGTACCATTCCATTTTTACATAAGTTACCTAAACAGATTACAAATAAGAAGTGGTTTTGCGAAATAAGGTACTATTAGTTAGAGCTGTGGCCGCTAAGACCCTTGCTTCAACTTTGTTTCATAAAACAGATTTTGTCGTTTCTTGGATCGTTTTATTACTTCTTCACCAACATTGCCGAGATAACCATAAGACAAAGTCAAAATGACTGGTTTGATGAAATCCTAAAACAAAGAAGAAGCTTCAGTTTCCTAGCGTTACCGTGACTGTTCAAACGTACATATCGTTTTAAACTGGACAATTTGATTTGTTGTTAAATATTACACACAGGGTGAACCAGGAATACCTGATCAATAGTTGGAAGGGGGGAAGTAGGTTCGCACTGTTGCGAATGATTCATTTCATTACATCCCGACATTGACAATTTAAATTTGTGCTATCTTAATTTCACAATAGTTTATATAGCTAGCTTCGCATAGAAATCATATTGATTTTCAAAATGTTACATATCACTTAAAAGTAAAACAGTAAATCATCTATATTTACTTACCTGATGAATATGAATTACATTACAATTAAAGAAATCTAGAAGGAAGTAATTCACAGATATATGATATTTTTTATTTTTGAAACTAACTATTTTCGACATAAAACTGCGTCATCTCTCTAATTCTTCTAATCATTTTACAACCATATAATATATTGTTTAGATTAAATTTTTAGCATACGTACAGACCATGAAAAACTTAAAATATTTACAAATATCTTCAGTGATTTTGGAATACTTATATTACATTTGCTAAGGTTATTAAAGTTATCAGCGAGAACGATTTCAAATTAAGATGGTTTGTATCGAGGAAAAAGGAAAGATTTAAATTTGTTAGGTGCAGTGGATGACGGCTAATAACGAAAGCCATTTGGACAAATTTCATAATTCAAAAAACAGTATGAAACAGTATTACAAAATTACAAAAGTTCTTGTACTACACCCTTTTCAATAAGTACAAGTTTTGGATGAGCTGGGCCTGGCTTTGGCTGGAATACGCGATATGGTTAGGAGTATACAACAAAGTTAAATATTTCGTAAATACTACAGGAGAAACAAGAGTACACGTATTATGCAGAAAGTTTTATTTCTTCATAATTATTCGTCAAAATCTGTTAACGGTTACTTACAAAAAGTTAAGGTATTTTTTAATTGATTGGTTTTTAATGAATTGAACGCACTGTATTTCAAAAACTAAACATTTTCGGAAACATGTCCCTTGAGACTCTTCTGAATATTTTGGAATATACCATCCTACCACCCTAGAATATATACCATTTCTTTTTTAATATGTCATACAGCCAAAATTCTCGTACGTTGTGATGTACTTTTGTTGTTAGAGTTATATTTAAATAAATGTTCATGACATAAATAAATAGTCATGAAAATCGTATCTAGAGAGTAGGATTCGGAAACATTCACATGATGGTGCTAATTCGAAATGTGTTCAGTCCATGAGAATTAATTGAGTTATAAGAGAATACGTGAGTTATTTAAGTAATGATATTATAACTCAAGAAAAAAATTTATTTTCAAAAATATTTTAAATCTATTGGATCCCTCCCTGTTGTATCCTTATGTAAATTCGCCAGTTCCCTGCCGGACAACCACACATTCCATAACTTATAAGTATTGACATTTCTCTATTAGAGGGTCACTCTGAATTATTTACAAGGCAGGGATTCTCATGGAAATAAGGACAAATAGTCATCCGAAGGGTTTTTATAGCCGAACAAATGACGCTGAAAGCGATACTATCCTCATAGGTCTCTCGATATTTGGATAAAAATCGTCTTTTGATGCTTACGATCCTCCGGGACCGCAGAGGAAAGTCGCCGCATATTTTTACGATTCCCTCAGATTTATTCAAATGCATCAAACCGGTCGATATTTTTATAACATGATCGATCGTCGTGCGATATTCTGTAAACTTCCTCTGTATTATCTCGGCGCTTAATAAAAAATAAAAACCCCATACGGATGTAAATCCGGTTTAATTCGCCGAAGGTATATTTCGGAAAGTTTTCCATGATCTCGCATAGATACATAAATCCACCGTCAAGCTGCATGTTTTATTAATGCAAGTGACATAAATTTCTCGTTACTGTATTAAGAGGATAAAATAGTTTTGCAAAGGTAGCGACGATGGCAGGGGCGCGCGTCTAACTAGAAAATACCTACTCGGAATTCAATGTGACCAAAAAACGTAGTGTGCATGAATCTCTGTGCAAAAATTGTTTCAGATAATTTAATTTACAATAATTTTCTCAGACTGAATAATTTAGATGAGTAGAAGCAAAAATACTATGTCTTTCCTGCAAGCGAACAGTTATCATTTTGTGGTTGTTGTTGTGATTATAACTGTATTTTCAAACAACTTTCATATCAATTTTACGAGTTGCAGATCATGTTCAATAATAAATTCTATCCATGACAGTTATCTAGAAGAGATATGGGTACTGTCGTTAACATCACATCCTTCAGTATGAATCAGATTTTGTTGAATTAAATTATTTAAGTTTCAGTATCTTGACATTCCCTTGAAGATCGTCTACATCATTTAACATTGCTAAAAGAAGGCAAGAACTAAAGTTATTATGAGTATATCGGTTTAAAACTCTTTAACTAATTATACATATAACAATCGATATAAAGTTATGGTTGTAGAATAGTCCACAATATCTGCTACTTGCAATAGTGCCTCACCCAAATTAGAGGAAAAAAAAATGCTTACCGCAAATCAACATCTATTCGTAGAATGTATCGGTACTTTAAAACGACTTCTTTAGCTTCGATTTTTCAAACATGATATATATACGATTTAAATATATAAAACCTACTAACGAGCTATGGAGAAAAAGGATATTTTATTTTTGGTTATTTCTCAGTACGATGGTATAAAGGCGAAGGTGTTATTAACTTGAAGCAAAAAGTAATATTTAGTAAATATACCCAGACAGGAGTAAACTCAACCAACAATTGTAATCCAATATGGTGCTATATTTTTCTAAATGGTATCAAATTAAAAAAAAACATTCAAAATATCTTTGCATAGCGTCGAAAATAAAGGGTTTTCTTGAAATGTAAAAAAATATTTATATTCAGATTGCTACAAAAACAAATGTTGGAAGTTGGCTTTATTTTACTTAAATATGCACTTGACATTACATCATTTACAAAGTTGAGTGAACAAAATTTTGCAGTTTTAATAACAAATACAATGGTGGCGCCAACATAATATTTCACTATATTTTTCGATGCCTTAATAAGTTCATGAGATTTGAGAGTGCCATTACTTTTTGTCATAAATTACAGCACCACCAAATTTTTTTTAAAAGTCTTCAGACGTCTTCCATGTTATAGTTTTCCTACTGATCCTCAAGCCTTTGAATAGTTTTCTTAGTATAAAACAGAATTGTGTGTGAAACATATATTTGGAATCCTGCCATCATAGTACACGATCTGTTTTCTTATTGCAGTACAATAAGAGGAAAATTTAACTATAATATCGAATTTTACATGTAGAAAACTAAAAATATAAATATTTCTCCTGGAATATCTACAAATCAATATATTTATTGGAAACTATGACTTCAACGGAGTAACACAAAAGCATCAATAGTAGTTTAGTGGCTAGCAAGTAATGATCCTCATTCAATAGTAATCAAAATTGACCCTACAAACGGAGTAAATTAGATACAACTAATGGGTTTCCAGAATGTTCCAAAAGAATTAAGAAGTATGTCTTGTAAGTATAGATTTATCAAAATGGTAACTTTCACTTCAAGGAAGTATTCCATAGGCATCTATTTATTCTAGATGCTATCATGTCAGCCTTCCAACTCTAAAATAGTTAAAATTAAAACCTTTGTTCCATACACAAGCAATTGTTCAATTTCCAGAATGTCTCCAAAATTAACAAGTACAACCTTGTAACGCGCTTGGTGCGGTTACTGGAGTGATTTGGCGCTGGGACGGAGTTCGGGAGTTCGTTTATCGGTTTTACGGTCGGTTTTACGGTTTTGCTCGCGTGCCAGATTTTTAAGGGTCTTCTCCCTCGAGAATATGCCTGGGTAGTTTACGAATTCAAGAGATTACCGGGGTTGTCCGTAGAAATGAAACACACGTTCAAAACAGAGAATCCCTCAATTATATTATTTCTAACTGAAAGTGACAACACTGTATCGCCAAACACCTGCTGGCGTTTCGGAGATCGGAGACCGGGGAGTTGCAAAAAAAAATTATGTTTATTTACAAATATTTAAACATTTCGGAAAGAAAATACAAATAGGAAAGTACGAAAAATAAAAATTACTTTACGTAGTGTAAATCGGAAAGATCTAAATTTGTTCGGCGAAGCGAAAAATGCGGAAACGGAAAATTACAATACTTTTGCAAAGAATTAAGATCTGAAATACGGAAAAAAACTCTTAATACTGAAAATGGAAAACGGAAAATTATCCTAACAATTTCACAATGGACGAGAAATAGCTAGATACGGAGACGATAGGAAAACGTGCGGTGTCTAATATTCGGTAATACGGCTTTTACATTACGAGAGAGCAAGAGCGAGAGAGCGAGCGGAAGATTGTGGTGAATTAATTTGTCCCTAACACGACGAGGGAGAAATTAATAGAGCGGTTCGGAGATACGGATATTTTGACGGTACTACAGATCCCTCACATATATCGGTCGGTAACGGACAATTACATAACATATAACGGCGGAACATATAGTTCGGTCTGCGGTACATTCACAATCGGACGGTGGCGGTCGGTCTAGAACTAACGGTCGGTAACGTTCACAATTACACATACCGGTCGGTAGATCGGAAACAGATATCAGATGCAACGGAAAAATACGGATAATGAACGGCTTGTCATAGACAAATATTGGTTCAGACCTTGGATTAACTCATGTACAGGACCGCTGAAGTGGGCGGTTGGCTTATTTAAATTTAGTGTGGATGTTTAAGCGATGGTAGATTGAACAGTGCCTTATCGGCAGCCATCTATCCGAGATAGGTTTGATTTCGCGATTAACTGTATGGTGGGTGGTCTACCCTCAACTCTCGAAAATCGGCTTCGTTACAACCTCTTCGCATAGAATAATAGAGATAGAATTCTTCTCAAGAATTATTCCAGAAGCACCTAATCTATTCTAGATGCTAGCAAGTGATGCTTCTAGTTTTAGAATAATCAAAATGGAAATTCTTCTTCCAAAAGGGAGTAGATTGAGGCAAGTGATGCTAATTCCATAATAATAAATGTATTCTAGAAGCATTTACTGCATTTCAGATATTAAGAAACATTACTTATAAGCCTAAAATAAAAAACCTTTTGTCCAAATGTTGAGCAGTTTAAATCAGTTGATGACTATTCAGAATGTTCCAGTGAACAGCTAGTACGACTTTTAAGTCTGTAATAGTCGAGATGGAGACATCCACTTCAAGCGGTTGTTTCAGTCAAATTTATTAGGTGCTAGATGATAACAAGCGACACTTCTAATTCCAGAATAATAAAAATAGAAAATTAAGCTGTAACCCGAGTAGACAAACAATTGCTGGTATCCTATATAGTCCAGATATTAACAAGTATATCTTAGACTATCCTGGAATAATCAGTATCAAAGCTTCCACTTCAAGAGATATTGCAGAAGCATAAATTACAATCCAGAGGGTAACAACTGACTGTGATATAATAAAAGGCAAGTCTGTAAACAAAAAAAAATGTCTGAAATCTAAAAGGATATCGATAAGGGAATAGGTTTGGTTTTGGACAAAAAAAAATAAATTGGTTTGTCCTATATCTACGTAAATAATAATTTTGTATAATATTAATAATAATGTTACATATTCTCAATTTTCCACTCCATATTAGATAATAACGGTGTACCAACACTTACATTGTATTATATTGACTTTCTTTCATCTATTTTTCATCATATTCTTTTCAACTTCCGTCTGTTTTTCATCTTTCAGAAAATTGTATTATATTCTATTTAAATGTACATTTGTTTATCCTCTTCAGCTCCTATGGACTTGAACAATTTCCCAGTAAATGTTTAAAGTTGTCAGGTTTATTAAATGAAAAGCTCCGTCATTTTAACAGTTGGAGGAGATTTTCACATACATTTTCCTTTCTCCGCCGCTGGACACGGGCAGACGTGACATGATGAGAACGTAGGGTACCTGAGGCGTCCCTAGAGTGACCATAGGGAGAGGAAAGCGAAAATGTGTGTGTGTGTGTGTGTGTGTGTGTGTGTGTGTGTGTGTGTGTGTGTGTGTGTGTGTGTGTGTGTGTGTGTGTGTGTGTGTGTGTGTGTGTGTGTGTGTGTGTGTGTGTGTGTGTGTGTGTGTGTGTCCCGGGTCCGCTGACGTTCATTGCGAGAACTTAACGAGATGCTTTGTGCGCCTTTCTAATGGCGATTCGAGAACCCTAGAGGTCCTCCATTCACTCCCCGCATATCTAGAGTTTCATGAAGTTCAGGAGAGGAGAGTGACAGAACGTTACCCCGCGTTCCGCCTTCCGCCCCTCTTTCCCCGTGTAGGTCATTAGCGACAAAGTTTTTCCGAATAAGGAGATTAAATCGGAAACTCCACGTCGCGTCGGGAGAGGTTTCCCAGTGATAACATGGGAATATTAGGATACACCGAGTTTGCTGCCGGACGGAAACCTACTCATTATTTTAAGTCCTGCCGAGACACTTTGAAAGTATAGTGAATCTCACGATGAATGAATTTTGCGACATGCTCTCATCCCTGATGCTAAAGAATTAAAGATTTTAGTAGTCTTGTAACATGTACGATAGTTGCAATAATTGGAAAATAATACAGTGCCTACATATTTAAATTAAAATTAAATTAACTTCGAGTTAATATGAAACTAAAAAGTAAGGTATATAAACATAAACATGAATCTGTTCTTCCGGACTATCCACTTTGACTGTTAACAAAGCACGATATACGTTAATTAAGTGTAACTCTCTTTATATTTTGAAAGTCCTGTTACACGTTTTTTTAAAAAATTTCCAGGCCTAACGGCCAAGGTCAACTTTAATTTTAAATACAAAAATAGAAGAAATGTGTGTTTTAGAATGCGAATGCTTAAAATACAACGTTTTCATAACGACTTAATGTTTAATCATCGAAATATCAGCTATGTTGGTAACGAATTTGAATAGCGATACTCAGAAAGTTTTTCTCCGTATTGGCTAATAAAAACAAAGCAGTAGTTCTGTTTGATGAAAAGCTCCAATGCAAGCTAAAAATCCATCTTATCGAAGGGATTTTAGTAAACACCCCAACGTCTAGTGCAGCACAAGATTTAATCCACAATTTAGATGATTTGTGTCGCGTTCCATAATATACGAGCTCTATCTCTCCTTTCGTCTTTTTCCTCCTTACCCACAAGAAACCCATCTCAAAGCTCACGGATGTGAGACGTGCCTCTTTTCGCTCGGTGCCTCTCATAGAGATTTATCGTAAAATAATGGGGCCAAGTGTTTCACAAGTCGCCCGGGCCATCACCATTTTGTCGCCTTCCGGAAAGGTCTCCTTGTTGTTGCATCAAATAAATTGGATCCCGAGACATGGAACGTGGATAAAAGACCAGAGGTGCAGATATCGAAAAGTAAACGGAGTGGGACTTTCAGTGGGAAAACAACTTTCTCTGTTTACAAATTGTTCTATTAATGCTGTACATTTAATTCATATTTAAATTTGAAATCAGGTACTGGCAGATATTTGGCAGGTATAGGCAGGTATTGTTACAAATCACTGACAGTAAAATGAAAACTATTGGATGATCGCGTTTTAAAGAGGAAACGAATTTGTTATGAAACAGAATAGTTTGATAAGTTGGCTACGTTCCGTATCACAGGTGACGAAAATCATTCAATTATTAGTTCAAAATATTGTGTTAAATAAACCGATAAAGGAAAAAAATCGATTTTTCTCCATAACTTTGTCAACCTATTGTTGGCAGATAATATTCTTTATTAAATGAAGGAGTTCTCTACCTCTTTCATAAATTTGTTTATTCTCAATCTCAACAGCTCAATTTAAATTTCAGAAGAATCATTGTATATAACATCATTCCCTTTTCATGTTAAACAGTATACCAGCCTTGCACGTATCAAAAATTGTTTTTTTTTTAATAAAATAAAACTATATAGTTATAAATATAATATATAATGCTCTGTATAAGGCAATTTCAAATATTACCAATTATTCTCATATTGGATTTCATATTCGTCATAAAATTATTCAGTAAAATTAAAGATTTTTAGTTTCATTTTTTTTATTACAGGAAAACCAAACATGTATCAATTTCGATGTATCTGCAACCAGAAGGACTATGAAGATAAATCGATATTTCTACTTTTTCTCGTCTTTCTGAGGTTAAGTTCCAATATTTTGGAACTAAAATTTTGGAATAATCATCAATTTTAATGCCAAACTTAATCCCGTGTTGTTCTCCGATATCTCTATTTCACTTTCACCGTCTAATTCACCAGTTATGGAAATCCTGCTAGTAGTTTAGAACAGGTTTAAAAATAAAAATGGTGTTGTGTTGGGAATGGAGTCAAAACAACAGTCAAACAAATAAAATTATGCATGTGCGAGGATGTCATCGTCTGCACTGTGCTTGAGTGTATGTAAATGCAACGTGAAAAATTCGCTATTAAATTTATAAATGCCAAGATTATAGTTTTGCTGCCGAATACACATCGTAACCGAAGCTATCAATAATATCCGACTCAATGACAAGGAAATAGCAGTTTTAAAAGTTATCAATGTATTGGATTTGAATCGGAACGCTCAAAATACTGCTAATCCCAGAAAGTGTGAACATATGACGTTAATAATTCACTATCCAGAACACTTTCCAGAAAGCAGGGTTTGGTCAGAAAACAGGAACTTTTCAAGAGTGGAAGATAGGCTATCATTTTCTGAGTTAAAATCATAGTGGAACTTTCTAGAATAAGTAGGAGATATCAACAAGATTTCACTGAATGTTTTTTTCGTTCTAGGATCGGTCACATTAATGGGATACCTACCTGACCTTTGTTTACATTCTAGTTCGTCAATTCTAACTGTATAGTTTACATTAAATACATTCGGGAAAACTTACAAGTTTACCAATTCTTCTATTAAGAACATATTTGTGAATCACGTATGAAGTGATTTCTGAATACGTACGAATTTAATTCCATTTATAAAATTGGACCAGGTTTACTTATATTCGATTTTATTATTTTTTAAAAAAAATTGTTAACAGTATCTGCCTCTTCACTGATTTTATTTACCTTCATTTTACTTCTCCTGTTCTAAAAAAATCGTGATTTGTTCATCAGAGTACTTTCTCATATATAGGGTGTTTCAATATGCGTTTGCCAAATCTAAACGGGAAATAGATAAGGTTAATTTAAGCAAAAAAAAAGTTTATTTTATACTAATTCAATAGCAGAATATATATTCTAAATTTAAAATAAATTCTTGTAGCAAATTTTGAGAAAAATTCAAAAACCGAAAAACCACAAGTATAAAGTGCTCTTCACAGATTATTTAGCCGAACACGTTACAAACCTTTTCATACATATTTAATTGCACAATAAATTTTCAAAGTTTAAAAAGAATTCTTGGAAGGAATTCCGAGAATAATACAAAAAACCCAAAATCGACAAGTATAAAGTATCCTTCACAGAAAATTTAGCCAAAATCGTTTGGAAACTTCTTTATAGGTATTTAATCGCACAATAAATATTCAAAGTTTAAAAAAATTCTTGGAGCGAATTTCGAGAAATATTCAAAAAACCGAAAAATGACAAGAGTAAACAACCCTTTTATCCTGGCCGATTTTAATGAAAAGCTTATTCTCACGTCCTGGTATGGTACAAAGTCTAAATACAAAGTTTTGACCGTTTGTGGTTTTTGGTTTTTGAGAAAATCCTACCACAGACACACATACACACATACATACACACATACATACAGACGGTTTTCCAAAAACATGTTTTTTGGACTTAGGGGACCTCAAAACATTCAGAAATGCTAATAACTCAATTTCAAAAAATCGACCCGATTACAATACTTTCATATATCAGTACCTCATATGAGAAAGTAAAAAGTTTGGTTCCGATTAATTTAACACAAAATGAAGCACTGAAATGTATTTAACTAAAGGCGTATAAACGGTAAATTTAAAATGTGTTATTTATATAATCAAACATTAGAAAATATTTTATCCACGTTGTAAGTGGCAATAGTGAAACCAATTTCGGTATCAATTCTCGCTAAGTTCATGATATAACTGATAAAGTGTTCATTATCACGGTAGTGTTAAGAAACAAAATTTGTTTCAACCAAATTGCTTGTTCAAATCGTATATTCTTCATTTTCAATTTCTGAATTTTGTTTACTTTAGACATATTTTATAGGTTTTAAATCATGATGTACGACATATTTTATTACTGTTTTAGGTATTGTGCACTTACAATCTTAAAATTTTTTTCCAAGTCTAGAACCACTATGATCAACTTTGTTTACTACTTACAAATATATGTTTTGATATTTCAACTTTATATTATATTTGGTTGCTTTAAGTTTTATTCAAATGTTGAATGTCTTTTCATATGAAAACAGAGAATTTCTATATTGGGTCTAGGTCTGACGTTTCCGAACTATTTAACGGGCTTTACATCAAATATTCAACTTCTAAGAGACTACGCAATTTTGCCCACTTTCGGAAATATTGAAATAAATGTGGTAGTTTAAGTTTGTTACAAAAAACATAGTTTTTGAGATCACTTAATTTGACATCTTGACCGCTTTTCATCGATAATAATAAGTATCAACAATGTACTGTGTAGTCTTTACAAAATATCTTGGGACACAGAGGAAAGTGACGATGTACCGAGCACATACCCACAGTGTGCCCTATACCAGCGGCTGTATCGAGCGCCTTTGTGCGATCGATCCTTTTATAATTAGGTGTGAACTCATTCCATTCACCCATACAAATCATAAGCAATAAGACCAGCACAGAATGTCGACTGTATAGTTGGGTTACTAGAGTCCACGGATGGAGTTTACAAGAGGGGAAAAAATGTATTTTCGTTTTTACAAAAAAAAATGGTAAAGGAATAAAAATTTTTGGTTGATTTGAAATCACCAAATCTGTAATTAGAATTACGAAACTGTCAAATCTTCATTTAGAATTACAAATTCTTTTTTCAATCACAACATTAAAACAAAAACTAGGCTAGAAACAATATTGTTTAAAATTATTCTATTAATTTGTCACCCCTTTCAGCACACAATTCGACTATAAGCCGCAGTTCCTTCTAACTGTTGCGAATTTCTTCAAGTGTCCAGGACGCAACAGCATCTGTTATACGATTTTTTAATACTTCCACATTATTTGACAAGTTTTCTATATAGGCTAGTTGCTTTAACCGTCCCCACAAATAAAAATCTAAAACAGTTAAGTCAGGTATTCTTGGAGGCCACAAAACAGGACCATTCCTGCCAGTCCAATTATTTTCGAAATGATGATTGAGCCAGGCAGCAACAATGCGCGAACGGAGGGCCGCACAACCATCCTGCTGAAAATACATCCTCTGCCGGTAAGCATGTGGGCGTTCACTTAAACCATTCCAGAACAATTGCTCAACATTTCCAAATAATTGTGCTGGTTTACATTAACATAAAAAATTGGCCCTAATATTCCATGGTAAGAAACAGCACACGACACGTTTACCTTAAAAAAATATTGAGGTTTTGATGCAATTCTAAAGTGAAGATTAGTATCACTCCAATAACGAACATGTTGTGACGCAACAGTATTATTTTTATAAAAACTTGATTCATCGGAAAATACAATGATTTTGTGAAAATTTCGGTTCTCCAGTTTTTTCCCATCCACATGCAAAAATAAAGACGCTTTTCATCTGCTCCCGATTCTAACGTATGATTCAAAATAGGTTCATAGGGGTATAATGTGCCCCTTCAAAACTCTTTGAATATGGGATTTGCTCATATTCAGTTGAAGCAACCGTCTCCGTAATGAAAGCTTAGGAATATCTTCCACCGAATCCAAAATTAAAACTTTAGAAGCATTATCTTCATCACGTACTAGTTTCTTTTTTTTTAATTCAGAACAGAACCAGTTTCCAAAAATTTTTTCAACAACTTCCTTATACGGGCATCAGTTACTCCGGGAAATTTTTCTATCAAAAAGTGTTTGAAGTTTCCAAGTCACAGCCTTCTACCAGATAAAATAATAGATGTACTACATTACATTAAATTTTAATTGTATTTATTATATTAATGTAATAAAATATGTAATAATTTTTTTTTGTAAAATCACTTTTTTTTCTCTTGTAAACTCAATACGGGGACTGTATATTAGGTTGACTGACAAAAATTTATCATTTCTTTTAGTTCCGACACAGAAAAATTGGTTGCTATATACCTTCAGAAAAATGAGCGAATAATATTAACGAAAAGTCCTCCTCATCATAGTTGTCCATTTTGAATCAAGCCTCATATTTAAAACGACATATCTCATTATTAATCAATTGTTCAGTGAATCTGTATACAAACTTTCGTAGGAAATTGAACGCTCTACAAAAATGGTCTCTCATATTATTTTCATAAATATAACTATTTAAAAGATATTCAAGGTAAAATGTAATATTTTTTTTTGTTTGTTCTAACTTAGAGTAAAAGCATTTATTATCAAACGAGAAATGTACATTTTTGTAAAAAATTGAACGCTCTACAAAAATGTCTCGTGTGTTTAATCGATTGCTCTAGCCGTTTAGACGGGATATATAAATGAAATATAAAAGATAATTTTTTTGCTGCCGCAACCTTGCACCGGTCCGCTCGAGTCTGCAGACAGTCTCGGCTCAGGTGAACTCCCACCTGCTGGCAGTTGTAACATCAAACGCTTTCGATTGCCCTGCTCCGGGGAAGTGCTACAGACGCCATAAGCACTCGCTCGTAGCTCTTCCGGCAATCCAGCAGTAATGCAAGAGACAGCATTTCGCTGGTAACGCGGACTCTACCGCCAGCTTCGCCTGGTAGTAGGTGCTCATTGTCTCGCTGGCCAACTTTTCCCATCTCATCATCTCCGTCATCATCCCGTGGAAATCTCGCTGCCTAAGGAACGACGTCACTAACATGGCTCGCCACTTTGCCCATGGTCGATCATAGTTGTCGAGATGCTGATGCCAGAGCTTCGCCGTCCCTGCTAACCGCGCCTGCAACAAACTTCTCTTCTCTAAATCTGCCCAGTCGTAGATCGCCCCCAGGTTGATCAATCTTGGAGAGCCATAGCGGTGTCCACACTGCTCTCCGGGCTGCTGGGGTCGATAACTTCCACCATCTTCCACCGCCAAAGACGGTCGAAGTCGAGCACTCGCCTGCTCCACTCCGAATTCCTCGCTGCGGTTCGATCCGGACGTTCCTGTCTGCCCCGACACGTTCAGAGCAACAATGGTCGCTTCTTGCCTCGCCGCTTCCACTATCTATTTGCTGGAGTCCTCCCACGACCGCCTTCACGATGGTCTCCACAGATTCGCGCGTACGCCGCCTCGAGCCCGTTCGTCTTGTGTTCGAGAATTACCACCCAATCGCCGCGGAACCAGTCTCCGTGCGCCTTGGGCTTTCATCTCTTCCGGTGTCTCCATGTTCTCATCTGAGGTGACGTGAGGCACGACGCGTCCTCACCTCTATGTCCATGTCACGTAATTAAACAATACAGCTCACCGTTTTTTCGCCGCTCGAAGTTATTGTTTCTCGCCGTTTGAGTTTAGGCTAGGTGTCAGCTGTCCGAAAGTCTAGACGCTCTACGGTGTTGCCACGTTGACCTCTTTGGTAGCACATGTAAACTATTTGGCGATCGGCTCGGTTCGCGGGCAAGGTGGAAGAGGTACACTTTACGCACATTCTGGCAACATGGCTTTGTCCTCGGATTTCTCAACACGCGCGACGCGGTTTTTCGACCAACACCCCATCCCAATGTATACAACGTGGGCAAAGAAGTTTCACTTCAAAATTTTTTTTTTGTATCCCTGTATTAAATTTAAGGTAAAGGAAAATTAAAGCGTGGATCATGAGCCTTGTGGAAAGCTAGACATCATGTGTAAATGTATAATACACTGTAACACTAACTATTATTTATCAACAACTTTTTTAACAAATTGTTTTAATAACAATTTCATATAATTTTTTGTTGGAAGTAACAATTTCTATTTTTTATATTTGGATGCTTTTTATCTATCTTTCCTACCGTCTTAATTGTTATTTAAGTAGTAATAAAGTCTAAGTAAAGTCAATTAAATTCGTAGTAAACGTTATCCACCATTTCATTCTAAAACCTTCTTAATTTTTCAGAGCGGTTTATTATCTGCTTCCGGCGAGATTCCGCGTCTTTCGGTCTTGTTTCTTCTTTATTCGTCTAAAGAAGCCAGTAAACCGGGATCCGGGACTGTTTTACGACATTATTACCTGTGATTGTTATGTTTAAGGAGATTTATTTTTGTGGGGGGACGCGTTATAGCCTTTTTATTTTATTTGTATGGCTTACGAGATGCGATGCTTATCGATACGAGAATGACAGCCAGTATATAAAAGGCTAGGGGGTCGGGGGAAGGGGGAGAGGGTGAGACGATTTAGAGATTGGGTTACGGGTTTTATTTCTCGAGCAAAACAAAGACATTCGCTACGGATGCAACGGTTATTTTCATGAGATCGCCTCATAGGGATAATCGTTAGTTATGTGGTGGCCATAAGTGGAATGAGGATAATTTGGACGCGGGACTTCTACAAACCAAAATAAGGGAATCATTATGACTCTGAGTAGACTTGCATTTTAATTGCTTCAGAGGCTAGTTTAAGAAAATTTCATTATCTCTCCAATAACCAATTAAGCATCAATTGTATAAGTAACGTTAAATGAACGAAAAATTAATTTTGGAAACTTGTGATAATTGGCAAAATTCGACAGACTAACGAAAATTGATGCGAGGGAGAATGGGAATGACTGACTCCCTGTTATTAAAAGTGAAAGCAACGGTTCGGCATGTCAAATACTTCTCAAGATATTGTGTTTGGACAAATGTGAAGTTTTTCAAAAATATCATATATCTAAAAAACTATTGGACGCGCCGAGGTAACGCTTAACCATGTTAGATAGAAGTAGCTTCTTAACATATTTTATGATTTTTACGCGTAAATCCAAAATTTCATTGTGAGGAACCCATTTTCGTCGAAAACTCCATGTCTCCCAACATTCTAAATGCATTTTTCAAATGACGAAAAAAAAATCTTTATTTATGTATAGATGAGAACCATTTATAAATAAAAAAAAATCAAATGAGCCACTCCGGGAATGATCGACAGAGGAAGCACAGCTTTCCTAAAAATTCCACTGCACTACAAGTGAATCGAATAAATATGTGAAAAAAGCATGACGTAATATTAATTTATTAATGTATAAAAAATGGATGAAAGAGAAGTTAATTAAGGTATTATCTTATATTGATGAAAACAGAGCACGTGTGTCCAATATTACAGCAAACCGCATAGGTGTCTATAAGTATATATTTATTAATAATATTCTCACGTGTGTATGAGAAAAATGGCCATATGTGAATCTGTAACTATATATAGGTATGTATATATTATACAAAGGAACGAATCATGGCGCGATGCTATCGCGCCATTCTACGATCTCGCTCATTGTTCGGGTCGTTACGGTCGTCACTTCGTTCGATTTTTCGGCGTTCATACCTCTCAGTGTTCCAGCGCTCCGAGCGACACGCACAACGCTATGTTTCCGAAATTCTCTATGATTGTAGATCCTCAAAAATCAAATATTTTACCAATGAAATGGTTAAGTTGACCATTTTGAGTTGAGTTGAATTGAGATGGAGAGAAAACTCAACCATTTCTTAGATGAAATATATGATTTTTTATGGGTTTTTTGCAACCAATCTTAACATCTGATCCAAAAAATACACACCTAACTTCACATATGCGTTTCATCCCAAAATTATAATTTTTTAGGCCATAAAGCAAGACTAACGTCATACTTACTATCGTAATGTAATCCACTTATTATTTCCTCAATTTTTCTTTAATGGGATATGGAACTTATCCTTGAATTCATAAACAAAAATCATATACCTATAAAATTACTTTTTGAACCATAGTTCTCAACGTGTATTTTCAAAAGAAGAATAGACACTTTGGAAACCGGTGAACCTGTCGAATAGAACCTAACCGTTTATTACAAAAATCATCGTCTTGGCTTACACAGAAAATTTCATTTCAAGATAATTTTTTTAAATGATATTTTGGATTCCTGAAAGACTGTTAATATTTCTCTGTATATATTTAACACACATTTTATCTTCGATCCTCCTCTATTACCACACAAGGGATAATCTCTATCTCTCTTCTCTATCACGAGCACACGCACCTTCTACCCTAACTTCCTCCTCCCTCTTAAAAATCAACTTCAACGCCTATAAATTGCCTTCAAATTCCTCTCCTTCACCTCCCACCCCTCCTTCGCCTTCCCCGTTTTCCTTCTTTGAATCGTAATTAACATTTGCTTCTCCCATTAGTGTAATTAAAGTGCCATTCCCCATAACCTATCTTATCGTCTCTTCAGGCGCTCTAAGAACAGGATCAGGAGAGCGGGATAGCGAGTAGGAGCAGGAGAGCAACGGCAGCAGCAGCAACTCTCTCCTTGTAACACCCGCGGGCTGAGACACGAAATAACCGAGAAAATTGTGAAAGATAAGAGGGAGAGTCGTGGGGATTTTTCCCAACGGCTGGGGAAGGGGAAGGAGACGGTTTTTCATAACCAGGGTGGAAATATTTTACGTAGGAGAGATTAAAAGTGGCGTACTTAAGTTAAAGGCGACTAGTATATCTGTCTGTCTTAGTTAATCAAGATGATACGTTCTTGGAGAGGAATATGCCGTTTTACGAGAACACCGGTTTATCCGTTTTTTGGCGGTTTATATGATCGTTATAAACACAAACGATTTACCAAGTTTTAGAGTGTTGCATTGAAATTCCACGGATGCTTCATGCGTTTTGTATTTTGTTGGTATAAAACTTTTGTCATAAAAGGGATCATATAACTGAATAATTTATAAATATACGGAATGAGGGACGACTGAAATTTATTGGGCACTCTCAAGGAAGAAAATATTTGCATTGTGCCGAGTTCAATTTACAGCAGACATTACAAAAAATATTTTGATAGATGCTTTCGAAAACGTATAATGTGCTGTGAATGTGTATGTGTACTTGTTCATTTGGAGTGTAATGATATTATGTTACCTTGTTATCCGCTTTCTTACATTTATAACTAAGGGTCGGATTGTATGGCGGTAAAAATGATAAGATCAAGATTTTAAACATGCCAAAACCAAGCAGAGAGTCTTTATGTTCTTGTTATGTCTATTCCTATGACGTTTTATGTTATTTCCATTATGGTATTTGTAGGCGTGTTTATGTCGTATATTTGTATATCGTAAGGAATATTAGGTATTTGTATTTAATTATTTATTTAAAGCATATATAGGTTCTAGTAATGTTAAAATTTACAACATTGACAATTTGTACATAATTTGCAATTAGCATATTTTTACACAATGAGAAATACCGTTTTACATCAATCGTTGTTATACCTATTTATTTGAATATAATAACAATGTCTTGGTCAGCATGAAACTCTCATTCTTCAATACATAAGGCAGCGTCATCGAGAGGTCGCGTCATACTTTTGAATTTAAGTAAAACCAACAGTTTCACTTAAAATATTTTTTATATTATAAACAATTTCCATATTACGGCTGGTAATAAATTTAAATTGGTTTTGGCAAATGCAAAATGAAGTCATTAATTTTTATTTACTCATTATTGCATTAATGCATTTGAACAAGAAAATTGCAATAACATCTCAAAATGGCATCAATGGCAAACAAATTACCGTAAAATTCGGTCCTTTAGGACATGTTTTGTATGTAGTGGGACAGATTTGTTTTCACAACTCATATTATCGCTGTCGAATTGTTCTATCAGAAGCGTTTAAAATCTCACAACAAATAATAGTCGACTTCGGAAATACAAGAAATGTTTAACACATATTTTGATAAAAGGGACTAACCGGTTATTTCCAGGGAATCGACTAAACTTTTGAAAAACTACTGATGAACGAAGTGTGAAGTGGTCTCTATAGAGAATGGACTGTATAGATCTCTCTTTGGCTCGTGAATGGCTGCGGAGAAGAATCTTGTCTCCAGGTTGTAAGGCTGAAGACGTTCTTGTAGGTTGGAGATCAGGGCGTGACGTGATCCCTTGAAGTTCTTGAAGTTCTAATTGTGAGGAGAGAGGGCGTATCGTGCTCTCCGGTGTGGACCTGAGGGCGTAACGTACATGTCCGGGGTTGAAGTTCTCGAAGATTGGAGAGAGGGCGTAACGTGCTCTCCGGGGTTGAGGTTCTTGAGGTTAGGGGTTGTCGGTTGGGGTGGCGTGAAGCAAGATCACAACACACTGTCGTTTTGAGCACACATCGTATACTAATTTATTGTCCTACATTTCAGAGCTTTTATACATCTTGTTTTACATTGGTTAAATGAGATATTATTTGTTTTGTTACCTTGCACTAGACTGACCTTCTCGAGAGTCGTTTGTTATCAAGTTACCTAGACGTCGTGTTATGCTTAGTCAGCTGAGTATGGAGAATTGAACTTGACCGGTTCACGTTTAATCGTAATCGTTTTCCTCTAGTAACGTGAAATGGTCGCTAGTGTTATTCATTCGTGTGCGAACGTTACAATCCAATAATATTTTACACTTCTTCGCTCTTAATTATAACTTATTTTTCTGTTTTGTAAAACAACGCGTATTAATTTCAATGATTAAATTATGTAAAAAGTTCCCTAAATTCGGTTACAATAAATTATGATTTCTTCACCTAAAATTCTCTTAAAGAATGTTGACGTAAGCGTAAACAACTGACATTGGAACAAACGTAGATTTATGGTTCACTTCTTAGGTTAAAAGTTTTTTACTGTATAAAACCGATATAACCTTTATGTAAAAATGATATTTGTTTTGACGAGAAAGTGACTTGTAACGATCAGAAATTTAATCTCTTGGTTTATAAACAAAAAATAGAATTTTCATAAATAGTTGGGTGGATTCCAGAGCAATTGATTAGAAATCAAGTTTTTCATAAAACTACTAAATTTAGTTTAACGATCAGATTCATGAAGAATTGCTTGATTCAAATCTCATTTACTGAGAAATAGAAAAGCAGATAATAGTTAAACAGATGTCGAGCAATAGTTATTAAATGGGCCACTCGATTTCGTGTGATTTTTGAGAAAAATAATGTATTGGAAAATCCCAATATATAAATCAGTTGCTCCAGTCAAAGTTAAGTTTTTAGAAAATTGTTTAAAAAGTTATTCAATTTCTTGATTAAAGTGACCATTGGTCATTTGACTTTTTTGTAAATCATTAAATTGAGTAAAAATGTATGAGTGATAGCTGAAAGTTAAATTAATTTCGAATGATCAGCAAGAGTTTATTAGATATTTGAAAAATTTGCAGAACGTGGTTGAGACTTATTGATCTAAAGCGCTATTTAAGGATAATTGATCTAATGGCCTGATTTTCAACTAAAAGTTAGGCGAATTTCTGGAAAATAACTAGAAGTCATGAGACTGTAGAAAACTGCCGAATTTCATTTCAATTTTGCAATGGCTTAGTAAGAAGCTCAGTTTCTGGTAAATAAATGGACTAATAGTTTCCTGAAAATGCCTGCAAATGTTTATGAGTACTTGATTTTATTACTGTTCCTCCTGGTAAAGGTACTAAAATTGGTTTAAATCCAGTTTAACGGATCAACTGTTTGGTTAAGTTTTGTAAAAGTTACTTTTAGATCGATAGAAAAAGTACTAAGTTAATTTGTGAAAAGCTACGAAACATAGTATGAGAAATATGAAGCACTAAAATAGAAAATATAATTTGATTTAATCCTGAAGTAGTAAAAATATTGCTTTATAATTTGGGTTATGGATAGTTGGACGAGAATTAAATTACGAATTTGAGCGAATCTTGACTTAAATTAAATTTCTGAAGAACGAAATAAACAAAATCTTTTATAAGTTGCGGGAAGGAAGCTTCAAGATAACGCTAATTAAAAAAAAATTTATTATCAATTATTACTATTAGCACTATATCGTTTCAATAAGATTCTCAAAACAGTATTTTAGGGTAGTAATAAAAACGCAGGTCTTTTATATTATGCTAAGTTCGAATAGAAAGGAGTAGAAACGTAATTTTGAAAGAATCCAATTTGCAAAATAAGGAGGAGAAAGGATTCAAATATTTAATGTTCATTCAAAATTCAAATTTTTCAACTAATATCCACTTATAGTAAAACAGTGATTATCTTGTACTCAGCTCGATCGGAATCGTATAGAACCACGAAATTAAACAGCTATGACATCATAACTAATTCCCTTAATATAAATTGCTGAAATGTCAAAATGACGCTGACCTTATGACTCTAGGGTATTCGGTAGGGTACATTGGTATACTTTAACCACTAGCACTTGTAATACTTAATAAAATCTGAATTTACTGAGGACATTCGAAAAGAGCGCGTTGTCTCTATACAAAACCATGGGACTTATCTTTTTGCTTATTCAGAAACGCCCTGGTATTTTTACAATGCAGGTGTTCAGTTGCCCAAGTGAAATCATATATGTGAATGTATGGATATGTACAGATAAAGAACTAGAGGGACCATTGGGCCGCATTTGTATCTTCTTCTTCTTCTTCCAAGGTGCAGGTGTACTGTCGATCAGTGAAATCGTGTACGAGGAAGTACGCGAGACTCTATACTCTATACTCTGAGAGTCTATACTAGACTCGGATACTGGATGGTCCATTGGACCATAACACAGCGGCCACGTATGCGTTCCTTGTGATCGCTTCCTCGGAATTTATACTCGAGAAAGCAGTGGTGTGTGAATGTGTGTGCCATTTGTTTGTGCGATTTGGAAGTAAATTCATTGTTAGAGTTATTATCCGTAATGATACGTCTATGGACGACCGGGCGGCATGGCTTTTCACAATTTAAAAAGCCATTAAATGTTTTTTTTGCTGTTCCAACTCTGACTGGACAAAGATAAAGAAGTTATTCAGTTTACGAATAGTGATTCAATATAACTCTTTTTCATTGTAATCTTTTACGGATTCGAAATAACTTACACTACACGAATTGCCTTAACTTATTTACATTCAATAATAACTATCACTTAATACCTAATTTATATCACACTTGTTTACGCACACGGCCGCTCAGGTCAAGTATTCGGCGCGTTCCGTTGTTTATGACTGCCTCTCCCCGAATAGTGTTTATTTTGTGACGAGACTTTCCGTTGTGCTATTAAATACATAAGAACTGGATAACAAGACAAATCATTTTTGTTTAGTAGAAAGCAAAGCATTGATGGAATGTAATGCTCATATTGTCATCATGTATAAATTGTATAAATAATTGCAGCAAATGAATTGCAGGTAATAGTGGAATGTTCCATCTATGTTAAATTGGAATAAATTGGACAAAAATTTGAAACTAGATTCTGATGAAAACGTAATCTAGTGTTCGATTGCAAAAATTAAATGCTAAAATTTTTTCATTTAGATATCGATGAATGACATATTTTGTATACAAAATACTTTGCTTCATCATCAATTCTTTTGAGTATCGGGCATTTTATTTGTTGATACTACGGTCATATTTGGCAAATTTTGTTTATTTGTAACTGAAGAAATCATCGAATACCTTTCTTTCAGAGTAAAGTTGACTTCATGCCACTGCGTTGATCTGATCAGTTGAGATGAAAAAAAGATGGAATTCTGCTGAAGGTCTAAGAGATGAGTATACAGATAGGAGACGATAAGGGCAGATTTTTGACCAGAGATTTTACACTATTCTCCAGCAATAATTAGTAGTAAAAAGTAAAATAGACAACAAAGATTGATTTAATACTTCAATTATTTTCGATGATATCTATGAATGGCTATTGCAATGTAGGGTTTATGGTGAAATTACCGTTTCAATGGATATAGCACAAAAATATATATTTATTAAATAAATTAGTATTATACTGTAAGCAGGGTAGGAATCTCGTCGCATGAAACGAGTATAGTAACTTTATACACATACACCGAGTTCCAGTTTGGATGTACCTATCCATTACAATAACCTCGACACTGTAGAATAATGTGGTAGACTAACAGCAATCTCTCTATTAAATTATTTTATGCATTTTTTATTATCTCGATTATTTTCGAGAAATCAACTCATCTGTGAAATTTCGTTCAAGCGCTTTAACTTCCTACCGAATTCACAGCGTCGTATCTGTTTTATAATTCACAAAACAGTTTTTTCATCTCATTTTTCGTATCTTTATTAAACATTTTTCACCTTATTTATCCCACCCTCGGAGATAGAGCTTACGCCCTCATAAGCCGCTAAAAGTATTTGAGCTCCGGAGTTTTTACAGCGTCTCAACAGTGCCACGATATCAAGGAAGCCCCTTTATTGGTACGTTTAGAGTGGCGTTACATTAGTGCCCTTTGGTATATCACTTTTAATGCATGTAAATGTTCAGATTATAGCGCTGGAGGCGGGGCGAATATTGCCGGAGTGCGTTGTAAATTAGAGAAAATATAAACGGGACGAAGCCAGGTGACGTCTTCTTCTTCTCGCTGATGTCCTCGTTGGACAGTCAGAACGTGTACTTAATTTTATGTGATACCCGAGCGCAGCGCGAATTATTCGGGGAAAAGTTTCTACGAATGCAATCACATTTAAAAGTGGAGGAAAGAAAGGCTTGGATCGATTTTCAATTAGAATAATTAAAAGAAGTTGTTTATTTGTCGAGGCGCTTAATGAAATGTCCCCTGATGAAAAGAAGTTTCTCATGCAGTCTAGCGAACGTCGGGGAGGAGCGTTTTCATGGGCGTTTCTGAGTTACTTAAGAGAGACGTTAAGTTTCTTTCATTTCGTTTTATTACAATGACCGAAAATATATATTTCTCCTTGACGTATTTACCTTTAAAAAGTTAAATAACATTTTGGTGAGAAACGGAACAAGGAAATTTATGGACATATAGTTTTTTAATTCCAGCAGTTGGTACTGCTTAATCGATTTTTTTTTTGTTGAAACACATTCCCGAATCAAAATTAATCCGTACGTATCGGGGAGAGAACGGGGCCATGCCCTGAAACACATAAAAGCATACTTTTCCAGAAAGTTCCCGGAGTCTAAAGTTCACCTTGAGCGAGCGGAATCGATCCTGCGGGGGCGGCGGGCGGACGGAGGGGCGGCCGAGGAGAGGAGAGAAAAAAACTTTTGCGATTATTCGAAGTTTCTCCCCGGCAGAGAGAAAAGAAGAGAGAGAGAGGAGAAAACTTTTTTCCGTGACTGCCTTGGTAAACGACGCCATGTTAAATGGATCCGAAATAATTCTCTTCGAACATGATCGGCGGAGACACGCCATAACATTCGCTATTGTCCTTTTATATCCGCCCCCCAAGACTCTCGCTACCCTTAACTGATTCAATTTCGCTTCTTTTTCTTGGCGACCGTTTAAAGTTAAATAGGTGTAAAATTCGTTTAGCTCGATGCCCCCGGCGGGCCACGCCCTGGGAGCGGGTACATCTCTGCCAAACAAGGATACTACTTGAGAATATGGAATTTATTGTTTTACGAAACATGTTTACACCTACGTAACAAAACATTGCATAATTCATAGGTATTGCATATATGCAGATATACAAACAGAAACAGGAATTTGACATAAAGTCATTAGTTGGGTACTTGAAACAAAGAACACAGAACAAAATTTTACAAAAGTGAGCTATTTAGTAAATCCTGTCGCTCCTGTGACAAATTTTATAGAAACTATTATAGTGCGACGTGAAATTTTTATACATACATGAGGATTCCCGAGAAAGATGTAAACGTGCGAAACTACAATATCAACGACGCATTGGGAAAGGTCGACGCCTAAGCAGGTAACCAAACTTTCACCGGTATGTAATACACAATACACATACGATTTACTCGTATTTATAAGAAACGTACAGTTTGTTCAAGGGTTAGAGGACCCAATATTGTTCCATCCATAGATTTCAGTGAGATGGAACAAGTAATCTGAAACGATGATACAAATTCTCAGTTTCGTTTAAATCTTTACCTTTGAACGTTATACACTCTGAACTGAACACTTCGTTGCAGATTGGGATTATTCATCATTTAGGTTCTGACGATGCTTGAATTCTACTATAATTATGGTTAAAAATAAAAAGACTCTTTAAAAAATAAGGTTTCAAATGTGAGAAGACCAATAACAAAAAACTAAAATTTCACTTTGTAGTCAATAATTACCTATATGGGTTTAAGGAAGAATTATTTCTTGTAGTTAGATAAAAAACTCAAGTTTTTTTTTCTATACTAGAATTGTTCAAAGAGAGAAGGATAAATTAAAAAATTTTGAAAGTAGCCTACGAGGAAGACCGTTTCGAAGAGTACTGTAAATGATTCTCAAGCTTATTTAGATTCAAGACAAAAACTAAATGGTTATACTCGTACAACAACAAAAAATGCAAGATGATTTACCATAAATATTGAAATTATATTTACCAAGAAGAACGTAGATATCCTGACAGTAATTCCAGAGCTTTAAAGAAGAAGATTTATGAACACACATAAACGTTCAAAGACATATTCAAGAATTTAGATACAAAGCGAAAATCCAGAATGAGTTTCTTGAAAGAAATGTCTATAACGAAAGTGGGACTTTGAACTAAAGTCTTCTGTGAAAAAGTTTACGAAATAAGAGGAATTTTAACTTTAAAAGGCAACAATTCTTTAGATTTTGAAATACACGAGTTGTTTACCTATAAAAAGTTGGCGGCCCACATATAGCGGCCGCCAAAACAAAATACCAGGTGACTTGTGTATTTTTTGTGCCTTTTTTGTACCGCAAGAAACAATTTTGTAGCTCTCACCATCGACGAGCTACAAAAAAAACTGCCAGCTTAAACTTAACCCAGCGGCCATTGCTATAGCGTGCGAGTGAATTGACCAAAAAAAGATTTTCAGCTAGGAATTTGTGTCTTGAAGAGTACTAAAAGGACATGCAGTCAGAATTTTAATTTGGCCAATTTTAGGCCAAGTTGGCTCAAGTGGGCTAGATGGGGCTCCGAATCGGCCAAGATGTGGAAGAAATGTGCTCTTCTGTCTCCGATTCGTTTTGGAATGAAATTTGGAGAACATAGTCCAATTTTCAAATTGGTCAATTTTCGGCCGAATTGTCTAATGGACAAAACGTGTCGTCCAGAATTCAAGAATCCGCGACTTGGAAAATGTTGCATCTCGGAATATTTTGGTGTTCTGAGGCCTCGGTAATGCCATAGACCCTGGACATAAAGGCCCAGGAGACGGCCCAAGACCCCTCCGACGAGTTTCATTCAAAATACCGACTCTCCAGTGCCGGTTGCTGTAATTATAAATTCGAGAACCCCCGACTTTAGAGGAAAATGTTGCATCTTGGATTCTTTTGGTGTCCTGGGGCCTCGGTGATGGCCTTGGACCTAGACACAAAAGCCCAGGGTACATCCCAAGACCCTTTCGGCCAGTTCCTGTCAAAGTACCGACACTCCAGTGCCACCCGCTGTAGTTACAAATTCGAGAACCCCCGAATTTAGTGGAAAATGTTACATCTTGGAATCTTTTGGTGTTCTGGGGCTCTGGTACTGGCCCAGGTCCTGGACACAAATGCCCACGAGACCCCCCAATACTCCTCGATCCACTTCCAGTCAAAATACCGACACTCCAGTCCCGGCCGCTGTAGTTACAAATTCGAGAACCCCAGACTTCAGTGAAAAATTTTGCCTCTTGGAATCCTTTGGTTATGGCCCAGACACTGGACACCAAGGCCCAGGGGATGGTCCAAGATACCTCTGGCGACCCGCGGCCAAAATATCGACTCCCGAGTGCCTTCCGCTGTAGCTACAACTTGAAGAACATCTGACGTTCCTGAAAACCCATTCATCGGAGTATTGTGGTGTTGTAGTACTTCAAGAATGAGCAAAACCCAGTAAACAAGTTCCCATCTCCACAGCTTTTTCTTCCATTAAAACTGAAGTTATCACTCGGTGCCCTAATCTTATGGACGAATTGAACGGAGAGTTCCGAGTCATCAAATGCAGATGGGCTTGGTCCAAGTGTCACTTAAACTTAAAAGCTGACAACGATCAATTTCTCGGAAAATGCCATCCTCACCAAGAGCATTCATGTCTGCCTCGAGTACGCATCGATCAGTGATGAAAAACGTATCCAGTACAAGTTGAACTTTTTCAGGATCAAAAAGTACAATCCTTTGCCTCAAGCTCTCGGCGTGCAAATTCAGTTCTGAGACGAACAAAACTGTTTAAGTTTCTGTTCTGCCAACCCGTTTGAACCTAAGAAAATCCTGCATTCATTTTCCGCTAGAACAAGAGAGAAAGTCGAACATCAGTGGTGAATAAGTTAGCTAAATTGGGTTGACGGCGACCTATTTTTCAGTAAATTAGGCTTTACAGAACTTGGGAAGAAGTATGTTGACCCTTTTTCGGGCGGTATATAATACGTGGTGCATTTTTTCGTTCACATTCTTCTCATTCTTCTTCATTCTTCTCCGCTAGAGCGAAGGCCACGTGGGGTGTTCCCTGGACCTTTGTGTCCAGGGTCTAGGCCATCTAGACCGAGGCCTCAGAACACCAAAAGATTCCGAGATCCATCATTTTCCACAAGTCGGGGGGTTCTCAAATTTGTAACTTCAGCGTCCGTCACTGAAGAGTCGGTATTTTGACTGGAAGTGGCCGAAGGGGTCTTGGGACGTCCCCTGGTCTTTTGTGTCCAGGTCCCATGCCATCACCGAGGCCCCAGGATAACAAATGATTCCAAGATCCAGCATTTTCCACTAAAGTCGAGAGTTCTCGAATTTGTAACTACAGCGGCCGACGCTGAAGTGTCGGTATTTTGACTGGAAGTGGCCCAAGGGGTCTTGGGGCGTCCCATGGTCATTTGTGTCCAGGGCCTGGGCCAGTACCAGGGCCCCAGAACACCAAAAGATTCCGAGATGCAACATTTTCCACTAAAGTCGCGGGTTGTTAAATTCTGGACGACACGTTTTTTCCATTAAACAATTAGGCCGAAAATTGACTAAAAATAGGATTATGTTCTCCAAATTTCATTCCAACACGAATTGGAGACAGAAGAACACATTTCTTCCACATCTTGGCCGTTCGGAGCCCCATCTAGACCACTTGAGCCAACTTGTTGTGTATGTTGTGTATTGCATGCTGACAAATAGAGAGAAGCAAAGTTGAAAGGTGTCGTCCAATAAATGCATTTAATTTGTTGCGCAGGCCCGCAGGGTGTCTCTCTAACTTATGAATTCATTATGTGTATAGAACTTCGACTCTTTCTATCCCTTAACACATAGACGAGATTCAGGGTTAAAAACTCAAAGGAAAAGGTTACAAACGCCCTGAGCGTAATAGAGCAGTGCGACCTTATTAAATTCCAGTAGAAATAAAAATTATTTTAATAAAATCTGTTAGTATTGTTGATTAATTTAGTACTATGGATGAGTTTTCCTCAAACTGAATTAGGCCATGCAATTTTCAAATTAAAATAATAAAATTGAAATAATAAAATACTTGATAAAAAAAATTATAAAGAGTAGTTATGGTTTAAACACTCAAATTGATTTATTCCCCGTGGAACAACTATATAAACCAGAAAACATACGAAAATTTCAATTATTATCACTTTACGACCTTATTAAAGAATCGTAGGTTATATGAATTATTATGTTACAGTTCTTGTTAATCAAATAATATTACAACAAGAGAAAATTAAAAGATATATTCAATTAGCTGGGTAACTTCTTGTTAAACAAGTCATCGAGAGTTTTATTGTTCGAAAAATAATTTTTAGGAATAATTCCCTAAAAATAAGTACAATTGTATATACAGAGTATTACACAAAATCAGTCTGACTACTTCTTTATGATCACATTCTATTAAAATGGATGATTGAATTGCCACAAATTGAAACAGAAATGTGCTTTTGTTACAAATTACAAATTAACCGAGTATGAAGTTCTAAGACAACCGTGAACATTGGAAATATTGTAAGGTTTATTAAGCACTTTACTCATTAATTGAACACTAATTATTTGCACCTAAAATTTCCCGCTTAATTTTATCTACCTGGTACTAATCACTTATTACCCAACACTAACCACTTAATTAATAATAGGCACATCTATCCTCACGATGGGGTTTTTACGGTGACACAATATGATCATATTAAACTGTTTTGTTCGCCACCGCCAGCGTCTTCCAAACTCCAATATTTTATTGTCGTGAAGCTTTCCGAATAAGATCGGTCATACTAGGAGTATTCTTTTTTAGGAAGGACGCTTCTTCCTTACAACATTATAGAGTATTAAGAACAGTGGTAGTATATAACGTTACTTAACTATTAAATCGTTCAAAAATAAGCATACATGGTAATTTTTTATGTTTCCTCTCCTCCATTTCCTTTTAACAAATTGCAAAACACACTGCAAAAGTACCTATGAATTATTTAATGATACATTTTTATGGTTCGTCAATAACAGTACCTACAACGAATTACTTATTTGTTCGACTGCAATATCGGTCTACGAGTATCTGTCTGTCTGTAACCGGTTCATTTTTTAACCGATATTGGCGGAAGTGGTGTCATTTAGAACATTTAAAATGAGTGGCATCGAAGTACAAACATATTGCAAATAGCGCAGTTTTATTATTTCTTACATCAACCTAATAAGAGTGACGTTAAAAACACATGATCTCACTCAGAAATCCATCCTTGTCCCAATCCTTTCCCAATCTCTTAACCCCCATATCGCTGATGAAAATGACCTAGGTAGACAGTGCCAAAGGGTCCCCTTTGACCTGGACGATTCAATCATACCTAGGCGTATTATTCAAAACGTCACCTGAGAGCGGGGGAGGAAAATGAAGCCGGTCCACGGGGGAAGTCAATAAAAATATTAAAAGTCGAATTACGGACTCCCCCGGAAGGGTCTTCCGGAAAAATCGCTACAGGTAACTGAATCTGGGGGCCGTGAGCGGAAATATCAAGTAGTCCTCACATGTTCGAGTCACGCACCGGGAGAGAGATGAAGACAATGGGTCGTAAGGGTAGTTTTTCACTTTAAGGAGAGAGGGTGGAGAGATGCAGTTAATAATTTCAAATGGGGCCCGGACAGGTTTACGCGTGCAGAAATACTTAAGGAATTACCTCCAATATCTACCTATCATTAATTTTAACGACAAACCAACAGGGTATATTAAAATTCTCATTAGTGGCTCTGAAAGCATATTAATAAACAGTCCTGCTTAGTTATTAATCTGAACAGTTTTGTACTAGTGGGCCTCCTGTATCTCTGTCTCACTCCTTCACCAAATTACAATTCATTCAACGTTCTGACCCCTTCAAACACAAACCACGACATGGACAAACCGCCCAGAATTCATCCTTCGAAATCGACATCGGTCAAAGGGTCAAATACATTCGGGCTCCGTCCTATAAATAATTCCCCGATCTCGATGAATGTACCAATTTGTAGTGGCCGAGGAAATATTATCCCGGACGAGGTCCGACCCCCGCCCTGAAGTCCGTGTCGATTAGACGTGCATAATCTTGGGTGGGAGTTGTCAAGAAGCTATTCATGGCCCTTGTAGTAGATTAGGATTACACGGGACGGGAGGTTTTATTGGATTTGCGTTCGACGGGTTGATTATTGGTATACGGCGAATTAAACGTCAAAAATTCCTGGAACAACAACACAAATTGAGTAAAGTGGTTTTAGGTGGTTAAGTGTTGAAAAGTTTCCAAGCTTTTGAGAGGCAGTGCGATGCTTTTATTCTCCTCCTTTATGTTTTTGTCTGTACATCAACATTAAAGATCAATCAACCACAAACATCAATTTCGCGGTGAGGAGTAGTTCTGAAGTATCTTTTAAAATAATAAACAATACTGTAAAACTTATTCGTTTTACTGTGACTGCTTGCTCATGGTGGTAAGTTTACAGCGAACCGAATGCTACGAAACTATGTGGCCAATGCTTATTAAAATTTCCCCCGACTTGACTATAGGTGGAATCTCCCGCTACGGGGAGGACTGCCATAGGACTTTAGCTATGCGCCCTCTTATGGGCCCACGAAATGGTGAACGGTATGTTTGTCTGTAAATGGATTACATTATTTGCTGCGAAGTAACCAAACCTTTTTCAGAAATTATTTTAAAATCAAAATAATCGTTTTCAATTTCAAATTTATTAATCAAATATCAAGATGTAAAATTTAATATTCAAAATTTGGAGTGACACCATGGTAGATAACGTGTTTACAAATTTGGTATAATATATCTAGATAAATATTGTCACTACTTTGGTATATCTTTCAATTTTGAGGTATAAAACTAAAAAGAATTTTTTTTCTATTATATAATAATACACAAAATAGATAAATTAATAATATATTTGTAAATGTGCATGAGGCACGGAAGTATAAAAATTCTTTTTTAATAAAGGCTCTTCGTGTTAATAATAAATATTAGTGGGGAATTAAGAGAAACAACTATGTATTTCGAGGGTAAGTACTCCTTACTGTCTTGAACCCACTAACACTGGCTCAATGCGTCAATGCCGTAACCATTTGTAGCACCTGGTTGATCCAACAGTTATGATGGAGGTTATGAGGGGCTTAACGATTGGTTAAACTCCCATCCAGAACCATAAAATTAGCGGAACCTGAGGGATTATGAGAATAAGGGGTTATATGGGCGTTACATTGCTGAAAGGTCAATGTTGCATCTCAGTGAGAACCACGTTCGCCCCTGTATGCCCAAAGTCGAATAAGGCCGACTATCGATATGACTTTAATAATAAAAACTAGTGGAAAATTAAGGGAGACGACAGCATCAAGGGCAAATACTTATACAGACATTAAATTACATGTCTAATTCTACGAGTTCGTTACACCTAGTTACCATTTCACAGTTCCTCGTTCTAATTCGTGTGTTTGTCTTTCCTTGTTAGTTTTTACAAGAAAATGACCTAATCGAATTTGCCATTAATTTCAGCTACGGCATAATGAACACCAATTTGAAGTATCATGTACGTAGAATTCATACTTGCAAATGCCCTGGGAACAGGCTACGGAACCAACTAGAAAATAATGGCGAAAACTCCTTAAATATCTTGAGCAGATGAGAGCGTAACCCCATATTCGCCAAAACACTTAATTTAAGATAGAATCTCCCAAAGATACAAAATACCACACCCCAAAAATATGCAAAGCCTTAAATAACAACAGCAGAAACTATGAAAGAAGAACAACTGCCGCAAAGCAAATACACTGGCATTGAATGAAACCTTCGACAATAAATCTAGAAGCAGAAGATAACCTGCAATTCTGATGCGATGTATACGAAGTGAAAGGCAGAGTCTAAGTTATAAACCAGATACCTCGTTAGATAAACAAATTATTTAATCAGATTTTAAAGCCGAGAATAAGTACGTCGATGATCATATCGAACTTTGAAAATAGGCAAGCCGAAACATGGAGATGCCATTACGCAAACATTTGGATGAGCGACGAAAACTGTGAATATGAATGTCTAATACGGCGAAAAACCTAGAAAAGAACCAGCCCTCAGTCTAAGTCTCAAGCTGTAAAAGAATCATAGATCTGTTTCAGTATCTAAACAACAAAATATGATAGAATCGACAATGGTAATTGGATTGAGCAATTCTTTGACTGACTTCACAAGAATGACTATTTATCCAAATAATGACTTGTAAACTATGTGTTGTAACAACTATAATATCACAATTTCTTCCACCCCTCATAACAATAGCATAATGCCTGGTAATTAAATAAATTAATTTGAATATTGGTTATTAATACATTATTGATGACATTGAGAGCGTTTTTACTTTGGTGGAGGTACTCGAAATCACTAATTAAATTTGTATCAAAAAAATCGAAAAACCAATATAATTTACAGTCAGGAATGTTCTTGACATACCCCCAAAATAGAATAAAACAACTAGTTGTTGCGATTTCTTTATAACAATGCCGACGTTTCGTTCATAATTATGAACATATATCCATGGCTCTACAAATACATAGATGTTTAGTATTTCTTAAACAACTAAAAAAGGGTAACACTAACATGTTTTTAGGAATGGAAAATTTGACATTTGACGTTTGTCATTTGACCACCGTACATTGATTGTTTAAAAATTTAAAATATATTAGAAGGCCATTATTAATAATAGAAACCCTCTAAATTGTGAGTGCTGAACTAGTGTCAAAAAATTAAAAGATTAAGGATAAAATCTGCAATATTTTTTGTGAAAATGTGATAGTTTTCATGTGTTCAATATTACGAATACGGTTGTCCATCTCAAAGGTAGGTGATGTAAATTCAAAAAATAAAAAAACCTCTCAGTCTTCCACCAGTATAATGCGTTCTTCTTGCAATGATTGAATTACACTCTAAGCGACCGGTTTCGGTCCTACGACCATCATCAGACTAGATAAAAAATAGACAACAGTACAAATGGTAAGGTGAAAATATATAACCTGCAACTAACCTTCATCCAAGAATAGAACAGTTCTAGTACCAAAAATATACCCCTCACCAACCGTGGGGATGTGGTGTGAATAACAATCTCAAAAGAATATAAGACAAATGAAAAGATTACAAACTGATAAAAATCGATATAATCAAGTTAAACAACTCTCGTCGAACATATGGAGCGCATTAACGAAAAGGAGAAAGTGCCATACATAAAATACAAAATGTGACAGGGCATAAAACACAACCACCATTACATAAAATATGGAAACTGATACATCACACCACAGAATTCACCATCGTGAAGTAGTTGTTAAAGGCTTGTTCGTTAAGCAAAGTAACCTGGGGATTCTTGGACGCTCTCAATATCTCAAAGATCTCCCATAAATTAAGTTTATTGCCTTTGTCACAAATATGTAAAATTTTTGTATTAAAAGTTGTCAAATTTATATCTATGTAATAGAATATGGTTCGCGAAAGCTAATTCGACCAAGTTGATAATGGCGGCCCTCTTGTACCTCGTGGATTGGAAAGAAAGGAAGTTTAGGTATCTTCCAGAAGATGTAATCTTCCTGTACCAATTTGTGATGCAACATAATTTACCAAATGACTAAAATCATTACGAAAACTTTAAACTAAACTTTGTGCATTTCTCTGCCCACACTTACTGCAAATCTCAATCGATGAAACCTATATATCTGTTTATATTTATGTCAATGTAGATTCATATGTAGTTTTAATAGTCTTCCTCTTCTTCCTGCTGTGTATAGGCATCATTGCCTGTTTTTCTTTACATCATTACCTCTGCTCAGTCACCTGGGAGGTTGTCACTCCACCTTTTCCTAGGTCTTCCAAGGCTTCTTTGTCCTGCTGGTGATTTGTCCTTTGATATTTTCACGATTCTTTCTTCCGTCATACGGTCAATGTGCTCATTCCATTTTATCTTTCTATCCAGTACCCAGTCATTGATGTTATCTATCCCGCATGTTCGTCTTATGTTTTCACTTCTTTCTCTATCCATTAGTGTTCTTCCCGCTATTCTTCGAACTATTTTCATTTCTGTAGTCTCCAGTATCCGTTTTGTTTTAGAGGTCTCAGGTCGGGTTTCTGCTGCATAGGATAATATAGGTCTGATTGCGGTCTTGTATATGCGGGCTTTGGTTTCAGTTCGAATGTATTTATTTCGCCAGATTGTGTCATTTAGGTAGGTATGCTGCTGCTCTTGAGGCTCTTGTAGCTTGGTTTCTTACTTCCGTCTCCACGTCCCCGTGTCCAGATATTTTGATTCCCAGATATTTAAATTTCATTTCCTGGTGTATTATTTTGTTATCCACCACAAGCTTACATCTGATCGGTGTCTTGGAAGTAACCATTGATTTTGTCTTTGCCGCTGATATTATCATATTGAACTTTTTTGCTGTTTTGTTAAATTGGTACAGTAGCCTTTGTTGATCACGATGTTAAATAGGAGCGGGCTGAGAGAGTCCCCTTGCCTAATGCCATTATTTGCAGGTATCTGTTCAGTTAGGTCACCATTTATTTTTGCTTGAATCGTATTTTTTGAATATATATTTTCGATTATTTTAATGACATTGTATGGTATCTGTCTATCATAGAGAAGGTGTATTATATCTTTTAATTGTATTCGATCGAAGGCCTTCTTCAAGTCAATGATTATATTCGATCGATTTTTCCGTTATTTGTCTTATGACAAAGATTGCGTCCGTGCAGGATCATCCCGATCTAAAACCCTGTTGTTCATCTGCTAGTGAGATACATTAATTTATTTTATTTGTTATTATCTTTGTGGTTAATTCTAATAGTGAAATACTTAATTAACAACCTGCTTGAATCTCAAAGTTTTAAAACGCAATAAAAACATACTTTACTCCGTTCGACGTTTACCTCGAGGGTCAAAGAAAACCCTCGTGCCTATAAATCTCCACCCATTCCCCCCAAACTTTTTCTTCTAATCGCACCTTCCTCTCCCTCCCATATTATTATTTCGATATAATTTCCGGATGATTAATGCTAGCCTCTCGGCCATATTAACCCCGTTCGCCTGCCGTTTAAATACCGGTCGCGCACATACTAATGAACTAATTTAGTTATATGACAAGATAAATACAAGAAGATCCATACGAGTTGATCCTGTTGTGTTGCCTGCCGGTGTCCCCGAGGAGTATCGGCGTAAGACAGGAGCAGGACTCGTTTATCCTTCGGATGGAGGGGAAAACGGCGGACCGCGTGGCAAATTGGGGAAGCGAGGGCATCCTATATAGGGTGTATCAGGAGGAATAGTAAATATTTTAGGAAGTGGTAGTTTAAACAAATTTGAACATTCGATCGTTAATAGTAATAGAGATTAAGCGATTAAAACCGAAAGACGTACCGAAAGAAGTACAAATAAAAGGTGTTATTCAAAACTAAAAGATCAAGATTAATTTTAACAATCATGCCATTCCAATGCATCTTCAAAGTAGTTTTCTTTACATCGTGTTTCATTTTTGAGATCGCTTTGATTTTCCTTTATGGGACAACACTTTTCGTAAACTTGTCTTTGCTACTAACGACAAATTCGTTCTTCGTATTTACTTTGTTTTAATAGACTTTGCATTTCAACTATTCCAACCACCAAAAATTGGAAGGATTTATGTCCGGGGCTTTAAATAGACAAATACCTTGACCCTACCCGCATCTTTCTTTCAAGGAAGGTACAGTTTAGATAGCATTTTTACTAACTTTGATATTCTTCCTTGAATTGAGTATTAATATTAAACACTTAAACGTATATATCTGCAAAGTTAACTAATAGCAGAAGCAATTTTTGGTGAAATAAAGTACACGGCTCTTTAAATCTTATGGTGATGTAGCCTTACCTGGTAACTATTGTTTTCCTATTTTAATCGGTCAACATTTTATATTTCAATTGGCGCCATAAGTTTACAAACGACTTTTCTATACTCACTTAGGCCCACCTAAGACAAGTCTATTAAAAGAGATTTAAGATAAGAGCAACTCAAGGAGATACTATTATTATTTTGGGCATTAGCATAAATCACTATATTTCATTAGCGTAAGTTGTTTAAGCCTGACGACTAGAGGATGCAGGAGCTCCTTCATTCAGGTAGCGCATGCCTTGTACCTAAATTAACCTTCTATAAATCTGCAAGATCGTCTTCAAGAACATCATGACAATGAGCCTCTGTAAATCGAAGTGGGAGCACAATGGACTCAATCAAGCGCATGTCTATCATATTACAGTAGATGTTTTCAGGGAAGTTTTCTAAAATTGTGTCTTTAAGTAACACATGTATTTCTCAAAAGTCTCGAGGTACAACTGACACATTCAAGTTTTTAACTGCGCATCGAGTATGCTGTACTTGTAGGACTAATAAAAACGTCCAGAAATGCCAATATCTCAAATTCGAAAATCAGTACGATTACAACACTTTCTCTTATTATATGGGTATCCCATACAAGAAAGTAAAAATCGTGATGTGTTCATCAGAGTAAAACCAAGTGATGTTCTCAGGGCAGCTCAAACACAGAAGGAAGGTTGTCTCAAAAAAGCCCCTTTTATAAAAGATTTATTATGTCGACGTTTCGCCTACAATCTGAGGCATCATCAGGACAACACAGCTAAAATTTACATTAAAAATCATACATAAGAAGGATTTACATATTTTACACTTACTATGTACGTTGTGATCTTATTAAAACGGATAATTACTCTAAAATCTTCATCTCGGAGAATGTATCACAGTGATTATTAATTGATCTTTTCACATGCTATCATTCAGCTGTAATCACGTTCAAAAATGAAATGCAAGGTCTCGAAAGTAAAACACAATATGGTCCCATCTTTCTTTTTTTTTGAGTAAATTCTTTTGTTTATTGTTGATTTTAAATATGTTTTAATACCCATAATGCCATCTCACGTGAAATAGAAGAGTAAAAGGAAGGTGTATACTATGGTATTTTATTTCATTTTGTGATTAAGTTATTTGTTAGAGTTTTGTTTTCATCAATGTTCGGATTGGTTATGTAATAGATTTTTGTATGTATTGATAAGACCTAGGAAATCTGTTTGAGAGTTACATGAATTTGGAGTAAGTTTGATAAAGATATTGATTCTAAAAATAATCTTTTGAACCAATTGTTCTCTGTCTTAAGGATTTTAGTGTTCTCAAAATCAAATGTATGCCCTGTACGAATGGAGTGATCACTCAAACCAGAATGAATATTGTCTTTTTTCTTGATTGCTGACTGATGTTGTGTAAGACGTTTGTGTATATATTGTTTTGTTTGTCCAACATATTTTAATGGATGTGGATTTGGGAAACAATCCTTACATGAGATTTCATAGATAACATTATGAATTAAATTAGAGGGAGTTGAATCTTTTAGTTTAGTAAAAATAGAATCCAATTTTTCTAGATTGAACCAAGCGGGCGTGAGTTTTCAACTCACGCCCGCTTCGCCCATTTCGTACGCCCCATTCGTACAGGGCATACATTTGATTTTGAGAACACTAAAATCCTTAAGACAGAGAACAATTGGTTCAAAAGATTATTTTTAGAATCAATATCTTTATCAAACTTACTCCAAATTCATGTAACTCTCAAACAGATTTCCTAGGTCTTATCAATACATACAAAAATCTATTACATAACCAATCCGAACATTGATGAAAACAAAACTCTAACAAATAACTTAATCACAAAATGAAATAAAATACCATAGTATACACCTTCCTTTTACTCTTCTATTTCACGTGAGATGGCATTATGGGTATTAAAACATATTTAAAATCAACAATAAACAAAAGAATTTACTCAAAAAAAAAGAAAGATGGGACCATATTGTGTTTTACTTTCGAGATCTTGCATTTCATTTTTGAACGTGATTACAGCTGAATGATAGCATGTGAAAAGATCAATTAATAATCACTGTGATACATTCTCCGAGATGAAGATTTTAGAGTAATTATCCGTTTTAATAAGATCACAACGTACATAGTAAGTGTAAAATATGTAAATCCTTCTTATGTATGATTTTTAATGTAAATTTTAGCTGTGTTGTCCTGATGATGCCTCAGATTGTAGGCGAAACGTCGACATAATAAATCTTTTATAAAAGGGGCTTTTTTGAGACAACCTTCCTTCTGTGTTCATCAGAGTACTTTCTCATATATAGGGTGTTTCAATATGCGTTTGGCAAATCCAAACGTGAAATAGATACGGTTAATTTAAGCAAAAAAAAAGTTTATTTCATACTAATTCAATGGTAGATTATATATTCTAAATTTAAAATAAATTCTTGTAGCAAATTTTGAGAAAAATTCAAAAACCGAAAAACCACAAGTAAAAAGTGCTCTTCACAGATGATTTATCCGAACACGTTACAAACCTTTTTATACATATTTAATTGCACAATAAATTTTCATAGTTTAAAAAGAATTCTTGGAACGAATTCCGAGAATAATACAAAAAACCCAAAATCGACAAGTATAAAGTATCCTTCACAGAAGATTTAGCCAAAATCGTTAGGAAACTTTTTATAGATATTTAATCGTACAATAAATATTCAAAGTTTAAAAAAAATTCTTGGAGCGAATTTCGAGAAAAATTCAAAAAACCGAAAAATGACAAGAGTAAACAACCCTTTCATCCTAGCCGATTTTTATGAAAAGCTTATTCTCACGTCCTGGTATGGTACAAAGTCTAAATACAAAGTTTTGACCGTTTGTGGTTTTTTGTTTTTAAGAAAATCCTACCACAGACACACATACACACATACACACATACACACATACACACATACACACATACATACAGACGGTTTTCCAAAAACATGTTTTTTGGACTCAGGGGACCTCAAAACGTTCAGAAATGCTAATAACTCAATTTCGAAAAATCGACCCGATTACAATACTCTCTCATATATGAGTACCGCTATGAGAAAGTAAAAATATACTAACGTTTATAAAGCAAATATCGCTAATACATTTTTGTAAGGGTGGTACATAAATTAAAATACCCACACTTTAAAAAAAAACCTAAGTGATTACGTAACAAAATTACGTTTTATAATATTGTGGTATTGATACACCGGCATGCATCATGTGTAAAAAATTATAACTGCTAGGTAATGCCAAACAAATAGGTCATAAATATAATATAAAATTACTTCATAAGACTCCAAAGAAAAAGTTTTCTATTACGAAATAAAATGTCTCGTATTCATTTAATTTAAAATCATCGATTCCGGCGACTCCCTATTAACGGTCCGAGAATATTCCCAACCTCCTAGCTATCTATCTGTCTTTCTCTCATTGGGGGCGTAAGGTCGGTTTCCTGGTTTGCCCTTTGCCACGTCTAGCCTCTCTCTAGTGTGTATATGTGTGTGCTTGGCCGTACTAATAGCCAATTCACAGCTGCAATCCTACCAATTAACCGTCGGTTTATTTACAAACTGATAGCCGATGTCAATGGTTAGTCAATATTCTCTCTTGATATTATTCCCTTAGAGAGGCGATTTCTCTCTCTCTCTCTCTCTCTCTCTCTCTCTCTCTCTCTCTTTCTCTCTCTATCTGTTTCCTCTTTAGCTCTCGGACAAAGACAAAGGATTCGGTTTAATTTGACTATGGAGGTATCTTGGAGAATACTATTTTTGAATTTGAAGTTGTAATTTCTTGAAATGTAGAATTAGATGTGAAAATATTACAGGTAAAGCTACGCAAGGAATTAAAGTTGAAATGAAATCATGATATTAAGCATTGAAAGAATGGATAGTATTTCTTTACTCCTCAGTATGAATCCCTATCATATCCTTATTTAAATGCAACAATGTGTCCATTTTCATTAAACATGGAACTTTTATGACCAAAAATTACAGAAATCCTATTGCCTTCAATCGAAAAAAAAATATTGCGATTCCAAATTACTCTCAAAATATAATTGACAATTATACCTTTATATAATGTCCATTGTTGTAATAAAATACTCATTTACATTTCGACGTGTCTTTAGTTTAAGGCTATTCTCTCAGAGCACTCTTTCACGTTATGCAGCACATATCATTTATTTTTCATTGGATTACAAAAAAATTTTGGTAGTAAGTTTAGAATTAATATGCAAACAAATTGTAGTTTGTACTTTTTTGTTGTAGGTAGGCATATCCCTAATAAAAATTAATAACCGAAAGAAAAAAATATCATTTTTCGAAGTTTAAAAAAAGAACTACAGTTTGAAGAGAATCGTATGCTGATATGTTCTTCCCCAAGGAATTTTTTTCTTAGATCAAAAACAAATGTGTATTTATGCAAACAATTTTATAAATATTCGAAATTTTGGCGAATGCAATACAAGCAATACACACGTGTTACAGCATAAAATTGTGAGACTGAGAGGTCCGACTATTGTCGGGTGTAATAAGAAGAATACAAATGAAAGCGACTTTGTGAAGAAAGCAACATTCGGTTTTCGTTGACGTTTTAACAACATTTTACGATATGGACTGTGTACCTCTCACAATCGAATTCACATCTAGTGAGAGAACAGCCTTAAGAAGAATTAGGGCACATGGGCTACGAATTAAATGGGCAACGATTGTGTAGATCAGCTCAACACAACATTTATTATTGAGGTTTACTGGCCAACCAGGATTACTACACTTAAAAGAATTTCTAGTGTTAGTCTAATAAACGTTTAGTGAGATTTGTTGCTGAAACAATATATTGGCCGGCACAAAATTATCTGAATAGCAGAATAAATCGCGATGGATTAACATACAAAAAATGTTTTAAACAGAAGTTAACCTTCACCGTGACCTTCAAGATGACTTCGAGGTTAACATGATTTTATTGAACAAGAACACCTACCTTTGATCTATGAAAGAGGAAGAACGGAAAATTTTAAGTTTATATGTTGTATATTCGAGAAATTTGTAGTTTTAACATATACTTAATGGTGATATCTGGATCAAATCGTAAACAAAGATAAGAATTATTGCAGTCCTCAGAAAATGTTGTAAGATTTTTACTTTCTGTCAGGTGACTTTGGATAAAACAGCTGAGAATTAAGGAATATAAAGCTCACCCCTGAAACAAGGGCTGATCGCCCTTGTTTTCGCCCAGTGTAAGGCACAGTGGCCTCAAATTCCGATCTCAGTATTACTACACTTGTTCAAAATGTTTCCCATTGACCGTATGTCGGTATGCTAGAAGGGCATAAATATTATCCGTTCTTTCTAGATGAGGTGTTAACATTCAGTGTCAACATCAGGCCATTATTGGTGATGTATATTGACTGTGACTAAGTATTGATTTCAATAATGACTGCGCCTCAGATAACATTACTGTACTATTATTGGTTATTTATATTTATCTAAATTTTGACTAAATGGCATTAATAAATATTAAACCAATACACCTTACGTATATTTCAATATTACTAAATTAAATGGAATCGATATTGGTACTATAATAAAAATTCCATATCCCAATAAGGTCAATATTGAACCTCTGTGTTTATTTCGAAATTTGTTGCACACATAAAATCGATATTAAAACAATTGATATTTTATAATTAGCAAAATTTTTATTCGAGGAAAAGTAAGGTAAAAATTGATGCGTATGACTCGGTGACGTCATTAATATAGGAACTGTAGATGGTAGTATGTCAACAACTACTATATAAAGGTTCAAATTCGTGCTCATATTTTATATGGGCGACAATGGTTGGTGTTATTAATAACGTTCTAGGATCGGTCAATATTTCGACTGAAGAGCTGACTGACCTTAGTTTGCATTAAAGTGCGTCGATATTAACTTTTGTAATGTATTAAATACAATCGGAAAAGTATTGCAGTTCTCCAACTGTTCTTTTTGTCTGTGAATTAATTACTGGATAATTGTGCAATTATATCTATGTAAAAGATAAGGTTTCGGTTATTTACATTCGATCTAATTACTTCTTCAAAACGTAGACAAACTTGATCGTTGATCGTGACAAACTTGGTCGTTGATCGTGTGTATATACACACGATCTATTATATTGTAACGCGAAATGTAAACAGCAGGGCGTAAAATGTGTTTACTTTTATCGGACGACGGCTTACCTCAAAGGAACGCCGCTACGCTTAATTGAGCAATAAAAAACAGTTCCTAACGTCCCGGCAACATCTTATTAAGGAAGAATGATTTATTACCCTCCGGATTTAGTAATAGTCTAAATAAATTAAGTAGTGTGTAGTGTATAATTGAGAACAGTGTAAATAAATTAGAAATTAACGTTACAATGTATATATATATATATATATATATATATATAGTATTTATTTCGAGCATTTATTTTTAAAATGTTTTCTTTGTACCAATATATCATTACCTTTAATTACTCTTTCATTATTAACGATTTATATTTTTTGCTTACATTGGCTAAGTATATGAAACAAATTCGAGAACATATTCCATCATTGGCTAAGTACTTCCGCATTATTTCATTGTAAAGATTCCACAGATTTCAGAATCATCCAATACAGGGACGTACCCTACCAATACAGATTGTTCTCAATGAAGCGAATTTCGTCGGTTCTACAGGGATGAGACTGTTTAAAAACGAAATTACAACTACTCTAACATGTGTAACCGCTAAACCGAGATTGATCTTTATTATTCGAATATAATTTTTATATGAACAATATGATACTTGTAACGTAATAGAGCGTTCAGTTGTATCTTCTTATCTAAGTTGACCGTGCGAGCTGTACACACGTAACTCGCGCGAGAGTTGCGAAAATGGTTTAAATACCATTTAAGTAAATCACAGTGTACTCACACTTAAACGATATAGAAAAGAAATATGTATTATGTCATCAAACGAAAGAAAAGTTTAGCAAGACAGTGCCTTCAGTCCTCAGCTGGTATTAAGGTTATAATCACTGCAAAATAATTATTAAGCGTTTTAAAATTTTACATGTTGGCTTGTTTCTATAATTCGCCAGAAAAAATTAATTAAATCAGGAATGTCGACTTGACAAAAACTACTCAATTCTTTTATTTGGATAGGCAAACTTTGAAAGCATTTAAGGATACCGGATTACTTTCCTAAAATTATTTTTTTGATTGTTTTACTATATGTCATAAAATTGTAAACCTGTAGATAAATATGTTACAAATAAAATAAGTAATTCAGATATTAGCTAAACTTGGACACTCAATATGTATAATTAGTGGAAAGGGTTTTAAACCTTTTTCATGCATTTTTTAGAGTCGTCCATTTTAAACATCCACTAACTCTTTATTTCTGACTATACCCCCCTCCGACAGAAATTTCCATTCATATCTTCGGTTTTCGCGCCGCTTTCAACGCCGCCTTGTTGCGTTTCGAAATTTATTTGCACATGAAGCAGCCCTGATTTATTCATAACTCCGCCGTTAAAAAACAATATTTCTTGTAGCGAGAGAGATAGGGAATGAGCGAGAGAGAGTTAGAGAATGAAAGAGAGCGAGAGAGAAAGAGAGAGAGAGAGAGAAAGCGGAACACATCGCTTATGTGGCGAATGCAAATGCTTAGATCATTTAAGGGCTGGGGTTGTGTGTGTGTGTGTGTGTGTGTGTGTGTGTGTGTGTGTGTGTGTGTGTGTGTGTGTGTGTGCGCGTGTGTGTGCGTGGAAATTTTGGCGTTTAACACCCTCTTCCATGAAATATACCTAATGTGCAACGCCATACTAGGAAATGTTTTCAAATGTTATGCATGGCTGTGTGATTTTCCTGTTTAAATTTGTAATGCCGAAAACAGACTTTATTTCTTTACGTCAACCTCATCATCATGATCATCAAACATCATCATTTCATTTCAGAAGTAGGTTTGAATAGGATGTGGTAGTAAATTCCTTTAAGTAGACTAAAGTATGTAAACTACAAAAACATAATATTAAACTTAGTTCCGTATGATTCTTTTAGTTTTTAGAATTGATTGGTAACGGATCGTTCGCGGTTCAACTGACAAATTAAAATTTCCCGTTTTGCCTAACTATAAAACCGAAACCTTTTTAAAAGTCTTTTATTATCTCAATACAATGTCAAGCCTTGCGCCGGAAATGTAGCTCCATTGTGTACCTACCTTCCTTCCGTTTATCGTCTCCCATTAAATATGTACACATTTTTCACCCTGACCACTATGATGGACCCATCCCCGTTTATGCATTAAAAAAACGAGCCGTTCAATTTTTGATGCGACACTGATAGAGATCATTTAGAAACACGCTTCGATTGAACTTTATCTTACTCTTTAAAAAGGATTTTGAGTCCGATATAGCTGCTGACATGTATACTCTAACCAGTAGCAATTGTAAAACTCAATAAAATCTGAATTTACCGAGGACATTCGAAAAGAGCCCGTTGTCTCTATACAAAACCATGGGATTTATCGTTTTGCTTATTCAGAAACGCCCTGGTATTTTTAAATTACAGGTGTTCAGTTGCCCAAGTGAAATCATATATGTGAATATATGGATATGTACAGATAAAGAACTGGAGGGGCCATTGGACAGCAATTTTTTTTACGACAGCGGCACTTCGTTTGTATCTTCTTCTTCTTCTTCTTCTTCTAAGGTGCAGGTGTACAGTCCATCAGTGAAATCGTGTACGAGGAAGTACGCGAGACTCTACGGATACTGGATGGTCTACTGGACCATAACACAACGGCCACGTGTGCTTTCCTTGTGATGTCTTCTTCGGCACTTATACTTGAGAAAGCAGTGGTGTGTGAATGTGTGTGCCATTTGTTTGCGTGATTTGGAAGTGAATTCATTGTTAGAGTTATTATCCATAATGATACGCCCATGGAAGACCGGGCGGTATGGCTTTTCACCACTTAAAAAGCCATAAGTGTTTTGTTTGCCGTTCCAACTCTGACTGGACAAAGTATACGAGATTGGGTAAGGCGATGCGTAATCTCCCTTTTCGATTGGTTCTCTAGTCTGTAAAAATGTTAAACATAATCATGTTTTGATTGCACTTAACCAAGATATTATCTCCTTTTTTGGAGGCATGACAAACAAAGAACAACTTGTTTCTGTCAAATAGCTTGACTATTTTGAAATTCTCGCGAGATGTCGTTTTTTTCAATCTGTCAAACACCCGTTCGGCGGCATTTGAACATTCGAAATTTTCTTATTGTTTTTTTTTGTGCTAACCGATAGAACTATAAAACAAATTATAAATAATCAAATTGAAAATTAGTTTAAAGCGTAATTCGTAAGGAATTTGTAACTTCGTCACATGCTGGGATATTTTCGTTGAAAAAAAATATTCAGTAAAGCCATCTAATCATGATTTCATTGTCATTATTACTTACACACTGTTAAATACATACTTTGTTTAGTGTAGAAAAATGGAAGCCCCCAGTGGAATAGAGAATCCGTCGGGAAGGAGCTAATTGGTCTGAATTTTCATTTTTCGATAACTTTCAATGTACTTAATGAAACCGAGTGTAACATAATAAGCAAATCTTCCAAAGTGAACTCTTTTCTAAAAATGTTCAATTCGATTTATGTACGTTGGTGAAGTGAAATCGCTAGGATGATCTCCTCTTTCTCGTGCTCTGTGGCTAATTTCCTTCTCCCGCCGGTCGCGCCGCCGTTCACAAGAGGGGTTTAAAGGTGCCCATGAATCTCAGGCTCCATATTATGACAAAACACCGACACATAACACATGTCTGCGAATTTCGGTGTCAGCTTGAGTTACTATCGGCATATCTCCACAGGCCAGCAGACATTATTCCTCGTCCGACTTTCTCGAAAGCTGTTTAATCTTATTCGTGCCGTCTCCCTCTCTCGCGTGCTCTCCTTCCCGGCCGAGCTTAAGTAGCGCCCGGGATTACTTCATCAAAGTTATGACTCGGTCGGCAATGCACGACGATGGCGGTATCGGAACGATAATGGGGACGAGTACTGAAAGGATGGGGTCGAAGGGGCGGACGTGTTCGGATTCAGACAAAAATTAAGAAAATCAAAACCCATTTGAAATGAGACGATGTGGATAGGTGGAAGTTGTGTTTTAATTCAAGAAACGATGCAACAAGGATTAATCAAAAAAAACGAAATGAGGCACTCGGTGAATGACCGGGAGGGGGAAGCATAGCTTTATATAATATATATATATATATATATACGTCATGCACAGAAACGATTGGTAGCTAGCGCGGCGCTGTCGCGCCGCTCTAGCCACTCACCGATTCAGCCCACAATCGCCACCCCTAGAGCAGGCAACCGACAATACAAACAATTATAACACGAGTTGCCACCAAACAGTTAGCGCGACTCCAAAATAAATCACTTTTATCTACTTTGCATTACTAACGATCTCATTATTACATCGAAAGTAGTGTAATAATATTCATATTATTACACTACTTTTGGTAACTTTTAGTTGTGTTAAATTGGTACAACAGCCTGTCACGTAGACGTGCGTAGACGTCAAAGTTGCTTTATTAGTATTTCAATAAACATAACTTTTAAAATTTCATGAATCTACATTCTTGTCTTCCATTTCTCTCACGTAAGTAAGTAGTTATTGAATTTGTCCTAGGGCTACTAGATATTCAAACTGAAATACGAAACGTCAGTGACGTCAATGTAACCAACCCACGCAAAATTCCCTAGTGTATGAAAACTTGAAGAGCCAAAATTTAACGAATTAATAAAGAAAAGTAGATAAAATAGTATATTACACTCGATTAATAAGACGTATTGTCACACTCGTTCTATTAAAGCACTGCTCGCTTTGCTCGTCGTGCTTTAAAATTCTCGTGTGACAATACTCCGTCTTATTAAACTAGTATAATATAATGTATTCTTCTCTACACTTTTATCCAAGCCAAACCAAACAAACCTAACTTTCAGGAATATAGTCGTAGGCCCACAAACGTTTCGGTAAAAGATTTTCTTGTTCCGTGTACATCTCAATCCAAGATGTCTACTGTCTACGTTTAAGAGCAAATTTTATAATGAAATATCTCGGTTGATAGAAGAAATAAAGTAATTGCCACACACAGGTAGGTTTCTTCTTTAGACGCTGATTCTGTTAATATAATTTTTGTTATTGTACAGCTAAAGCATTTTGTGAAACGATTGATAGCTAGCGTCACCACGGAGAAGGCAACCGACAATACAAAAACAATTGTAACACGTTGTCAATAAACAGCTAGCGCGGTGCGATAACTGGCCGTCCGGGTCGTACGGTTTTTCGGCAATAACACCTCTCGCCGATTCAGCGCTTCGAGCGAAGCCCGCCATAAGAAAGCTATGCTTCCAAAAGAAAGCACGTATTTATACTGTCTCCAAATTGCTAGTTGACAATGTGTGGTGGCTTCCCTTCCTTATGTCCATCGTCGATCAAATTGTGAGCATTCCGCCGGGGCTTATTGCGGAGATTTATAGGGAAGTAGTGAATGCGCAATGCAATGACGCCAATGACGGACAGACAAGTGACGGTCGCCTTCGATTGTTTGGATTGCGCCGATCGCGGTAGAAACGATTGGTAGCTAGCGTCACCATGGAGCAGGCAACCAATACAAAAAAAAACAATTGTAACACGGTTGCTACTAAACAGTTAGCGCGGCGCGATAATTGGCCGTTGCGATCGTGACGGTTTTTCGGCGTTTACACCCCTCACTGATTTAACGCTTCGAGCGCGAAACCCGCCATAAGAAAGCTATGCTTCCAATAAGCAAGTTCATTACGTAGACTTGACTAATAACTATTTCCCAAAAAACTAACCCAGCACTTAAACATTTGTTGGTATCTTTATATTTTAATACGAAGCGAATTGTAGACTAAACAAATTTCAACTTTTAACTCCATTCGGGTAATTGGAACGGTAATTTATTTCAACACTTATTTCATGTACAAATAAAATTATATTGCCACAGAGCGGATTAGAATTTAGAGTTTAGTCGTGAGAAGAATATTGCGCCAGGTAGTCCAAGTTTGAAGGATACATGAGCAAATAAATTCCAGATTCTTGGCTATATTTTACTATCGCGCTCTCTCCAAAACCATGGAAGCATGCCATTCTTTTTCCACAGTATGAGTCTCATTTCTAACTTTGGTTTTCTTTTGCAACTCTGGTTGTCGTCCTTTTAGGTAGTGCCCAATCTCCCTTTCGTTTAAGTAACGTTGTCAGCGCTGTTGCTTACCACACCCCTGCAAGTCACTCTTAGGGGATACCAATAAGTCTTTAATTTGGTCCACCCATTTGTTCTTCCTCAGCAACTTAGCTACTATCCCTCAAGATGAGCATACCTCAAGAACCCTAAGCCCTGAGTACGTGACAGTAGTAATAATTTTTATTATCGCACAACTATTACAGTTCTTGGAAAAAATGAGAACCTTAAATATAGGAGCTAGCATGACTTCCTAACATATCCCTAAACGAAACAAGACATTGTCTTGATTGGTTTATTGATTTCAGCCGGCGTTTAGTCGAGGATTATGGACATATTGATCTCTCAAAGATTCGATTTGAGTATATGGCACTATTATTTGTTTTATGTTACTTGGTTTTCATACCAATCGTTGTGTTCAAAATAATATACTTTTTTCAAGGATTTTAACACATTTATGTTTACGCCACATATGGAAGACTTCAATCTCATACCATCTGTATTAAGGACGATAGTTGATATTTATGTTATTATAAAATTATTCTCTATTATGACGACAAGTTCAACATAATGGAAAGTGCCATTCGACATAAATGAATATATATTTCAGGAAAAAGTCATTTCATTGTCATTTCAATTGGGTACATTTGTTTCCATTTCATTTGAGCTAAGAAGCTCCTTGACATTTTCCTGAAAATTCCCATACGTACTTAAAAATTAAAAACTTGAATATTTTGCCATTGGAATGTATGTGTATATACTTATGTAGTTTATTAAAGCGATTAATAAGCCATTAAGGCGATTAATAACTTGTAACGTTATTTTTTTGGAGAAGAGGCGTGAATCTAAAACCGTAGCCAGATAATCGGATATTATTCAAGATCCTTTGATATGCAACCAAATTAGCTCTTTATTTAGCAACTCCACTTAACTTATACTCACACATTTTATGCAATTCACTTCCCCGGGAGCCAGAATAACCTGTTGACATAGCTCACATGCCACATGTGCAAATGTGCACACACAGGCCACATGTAAATAAATACCAGAAATAGGGCCGGTGTAACAGGACTGTTGTCGCAAGGGATAGGGTAGCATGTTGTCCCTCAATAAGGGTTAAGTTATTAGTTTCGGCTCCCTTCCTTTGTGAACATATTTCTGGTTCATGAGAGATTATGTGCGGTAACTAGCTCAAACACGAATAACGTCAGATAAGGCTCCCGGAGAGTAGGTAGTAATACAAGAACGAACTTATCTTAGCTAGGATTGTGTGGACTAGGTAGAGAACAGGTAATCTAGGAATTCTAACCTCCAATTATAACATATGTAATAAATTGCCAATAATAGAACTGATGTACCCGAATGTCTTCACAGGGGATATGATAGATTATCACGCAGTCCATATCTAAGGGTTGAGCCCTTAGGTTGATCCCTCTTTCTCTGTGAACACATTTTTAGATGAAAGCTTAGATTCAGTAGGAAGATTCGGCTCAAAATGTAGTCAGAAGTATGGGCGACCTTTAGGGATATATAGTGAATCCCTACAGGGACATTACTCAAGGAAATAGGGATAATTTGATTAATTTCTATCTATTCCTAGAAGTTAAGGGTATGCAACCATTCATACAAGTAGTTTTATTTCGCTCATACAAATATGTCTCTCTTTCTCACACTTGATCCGGATTGGTTGATAGTTAGGAACATTTATTTGTGTTGGTAACGAATATTCGTTAAGTTTACAGTAATAACTTCTCGAATATTCGATTGGTTTTTATAGAAAGAACGAATAGTATAAAATCGGACAGATTTACGATTCCGAGTATTAGTATTATTGCGATTATTGTTATTGTCTCTTTTGGGTGATTTCCGATTACGAGATTAGTAGGAGAATTAGTGTTATTGCGATTATTTTTATTATCTCTTTTGGGTGACTTTCGATTCCGAGTGTGAGTACGAGTAGTAATATTATTGCGGTCAATGTGTTATCCCGAGTGTTACGGAGAGTAAATATCGTTAGTTCGAGTGAACATCAGCCAGTCTCCCGGTCTCCGAGTTAAGCCTCGTTGTGTTCAGTGCGTGAGCGTGACGATCGATCACAGAAAGCGGTGTTTCGTGGGCTGACGGACGACAGCGAAGTGAAATCTCCGTTCTGACCGTTCCGTCGTAAATAGATCTCCGCAGCGTCGCTTTCGCGACCCAAAGACTCCGCCGTCCCGACAACAGAGGGGCCCAGAGCAGCACATCCAGCCGGGGGAGTCCGAGAGGCCCGAGCAGTCGTTCCAGCCAGATATTCGAGAGGCCAGAGCAGCCGTTGCAGCAAGACATCCTAGAGGCCAGAGCAGTCGTTCCAGCCAGACTTCCGAGAGGCCAGAGCAGCCGTCCCAGCCAGACATCCAAGAGGCCAGAGCAGCCGTTCCAGCCGGTCATCCGAGAGGCCAGTCCCCGTTCCGTCATCTGCGGTGTCATCAGCGTATCAGTGGTGTCGTCAGATAGCCGTTTGACCGTGAGAGGCAGGAGGCTCCGCTGATATTCCCGTCATCCCCGTTCGAGGCAACCGATCGTCGAGCGTGGGCCAATGACAGCGTCGCACCCGTACATGTCGGATTTTTAGTTAAGAAGTCAGGTTAGGGAAGTTAGTTTGTAACATATAGGTTGGTTGCATATCCGAGAGTTGGGTATCGAATTTCTCTATACAAGCAAGTACTGGTTATTAAATTCATTCATTAGGGTTGCTCAAGTTTTATTTAACGAATCTATCCTCAACCTCTCTCTCAGATTCGAATAAGCCTTCGTAAAGGTAAATGAGACGTTTGATAGCTGTGAGGCATTGATCGACTCCCCTCGACAACTAGAGAGGGTTCGAGATATCAGTCAGGGCCGGGCTTTGTTGTAGTTGTTGGCGCCCCTTTACCATCGAGCATCTGGTCGTATGGTAGTTCAACCGCGATCACTCACCGACGAGTTGAGCTAGTCGGGCCCCGTTAATAAGAACGTCTAACATTTTGTAACGTCGATAAGATTTAACGTTACAAACTCACTAAGGCTGTAGCATGTGCTTGAAAAATTTTCACAGCAAGTAACATTTCTTTTAACATTGACTGATATTGTCAGAGAATGATCAATTAGGAAAGTTGCCAATGAAAACCTTAATGGATACCTATACATATTTCATTACCTTTACCATTTTTGTAGTCGTACTAATTAATCAGTATTTCTGAGACAAAAGAAATCACAATTTGCTGGGTGGTGAATAAATCGTATCTAATTTAAAACCGACCACTTGCCGGATAAGTAGGTCACTGCTACTAGGCACGATTGAATGATATGAAGAAGCAGACTAATTATAAAAGAAAATGGCATAGAAATGATCTAACCCGAATACAGGGGGCTTACTTGTTCAGCCGCATTTATGTGCCAGCTGCCCTTCTTACATCTCCTGCCTCGCTCCCCCCTGTCCAAAAGAAATCTTGTTCTTATAAGGTGAGTTTCTTGGTTGCCATTTTTGTGCCCAATTTTCATATGCTTTGCTTTCTAAGGTTGATTTATTCTCTTCCTCTCTTTGGTGGCGGATTGTTTTTGAATATTATTAATAATACTTTTTGTTCACCGCCTTACCTTTTACCACTGCACTTGGATTCCCCCTAGTGCTCTTTTAATGCAGGTCGTGCCAATAGTGTTATAGTTAAATTATCTTCCAAATTTAATATATGTACTAATGTAATGACATAATAAATAATAATGATTATTTTTTACTGAAAAATTGTTCACACTTGTAACACATAATTCAAAATTTGATGAGTTTAATACGAGTATCATATGAGTATTCTTCATAACATACCTAATCACCGTTGAAGTCTTTATCGTGCTTTCATCGAGAACTTGACTCCGATACTCTCTGCTACTTAGTTTGTACTCTAAACTCTATTGAAACCTGCGTGCTATGCGCAGCGGAAGTGTGCAGATTTTTGCTTGGCACTTGTTCTTTCCTGGCCTACATGACGAATCGAAAATGGACCAAATATATAAGTCGAAGGGATATATTACTAGAGCCCGAGACCGAGAGTGTATCAGAGTGACTCATAGAACGTATAAAATATACGAATGACGCGTTCCCTATACTTTCGTATAGAGAGCCGTGTGCTAATATCTGAGGTAATTCCTTGATCCAACCAGGAACGAACTGCACGTACTGCATTTAGAAATTGTACGACGAATGAGTTAGGATAGAGTTAGAGGGAATCCTTTTCTATTTCCAATTATTCTTGCACGCATTTTCATTGAAAAAATAAAATGTCTATTTTTCAGAAAACAAGAAAAGTAACTTTAGAAGTTATTTAAAAAAAATCCGCAAAAAAGCAGTGGAATAAAATTCTTGCATAACATATCGAGAAATAAACAAGAAAACTGTTTCTTGTAATGGTGTCGTGCCTACAGTCATAAAGAAATGTTTCAGTTCGACCCTACCTACTATGTATGTTTTCAGAACTTGGCGGATACATTGTGTTATTTTGGTTACAGCAAAATTTTAAGAGATAAACTACTATAACATAGTCCCTTTGATAACTTTCAAACCTCGATGGCGTAATATGTAACAGAAAGTCGATATCCAAGATCGTAGGCTTTCACGGCCGGAGTCACTGGAAAAGTAGATTCCCGGGCTATTAGGCCGTGGTCCATGCAGGTTTCTTGAGCCTGACGTTTCGTCTACATCTGCGGCAGACATCTTCAGAGGCGGTGTGGTAGCGGTCTTAGTGTTCTTCTAAGATTCGCGTCCGCGACTGCTTCTCCGGTTCGAAAGTCCTTTCTATTTATACCGATGTCCCTTATTTCTAGAATATTCTTGTTTACCTGTATAGGGTTGTTTTTATCCGTTGATGTTTTCGATGGTCCTAATGGGTTTGTTGTTGTGTTTCGGGTTAATGATGTGTTAAATTTGTTTGCCATCCGGGTTAACGATGTGTTTGTATTGTTTGCTAATGGTTTTGTTTTCGTCCTTTTTAATGCAGGTATCCATATGTTGTTTACTTTTACACTTTCTTCTTTCCTGTTAAAATTTTTCTCAATACACAAACATGAGAAATACACAATGAAATACACAAATAACAATGAAATACACAAACATGAGAAAAATTTTAACAGGAAAGAAGAAAGTGTAAAAGTAAACAACATATGGATACCTGCATTAAAAAGGACGAAAACAAAACCATTAGCAAACAATACAAACACATCGTTAACCCGGATGGCAAACAAATTTAACACATCATTAACCCGAAACACAACAACAAACCCATTAGGACCATCGAAAACATCAACGGATAAAAACAACCCTATACAGGTAAACAAGAATATTCTAGAAATAAGGGACATCGGTATAAATAGAAAGGACTTTCGAACCGGAGAAGCAGTCGCGGACGCGAATCTTAGAAGAACACTAAGACCGCTACCACACCGCCTCTGAAGATGTCTGCCGCAGATGTAGACGAAACGTCAGGCTCAAGAAACCTGCATGGACCACGGCCTAATAGCCCGGGAATCTACTTTTCCAGAAAGTCGATATACTTATTATTTCAAAGCAGTGACGAATTTTAGCTAATTGTTTTCGTCGCCGCCATAATGGAATTAGCCTCAAACAATTTCCTCAGATGCGCATCTCTTATTTTGCTTTCTTTTCTATTTTCTATTGCCGCCAATCACACTATAACGTGGAAAATGACCGGTAACAGCATTTTCCTTCTTTCTCTAATGATATTTTCCTGTCTTAAAGGTACGTTAATGGTGAGGCGATTTAATGCTATTTTGTTATATTCGATTTTGTTTTGTTGAATTGCCTTATGAGAAGCCTTATAAGAAGCTTCGCTTCAAAAATATTAGAAGGAACGTGCGTAGACGAGAAGCAATACAAAAGTTAAAACACATCATCAGTGAAGAGGCAGACAATAGTGCTAATATTATTACAAAATAATGGGATAGATATAATAGACAACCTTAATCTTACTTTGTAGATGAAACTAAATGCATAAATAATCAATTCTCGGGTATTCCAAAAATTCCTTGCTCTAGGAACACATGGTGAACATGGCAGTCCTTCCAATAAATATATTTAATGCAAGCTATGAAGTTAAAACCAACTAACTATAATCTACAGAAAAATCGATGAGCCGTCCTGTCGAAGTCATAACCGATCTAAGCACGGTAATAACAACACCGGTCATTATTTCCAAAGTAAAATTTACACACGAATTTAAATCTTTATTTAACAGTTGCATACCTACTACCAGCTACAGTAGGTATGTATGAGGTCACCAGGTGACGTGCCTTGGTTTTTGTTATCCTTCTTCTGGGCATATATTTTTGAGCCTTTTTATAAATTTTTAAATTTCCGAAAATATTAAAATCTGTTACATTATAAATACATTATTATATTATTCAAACCAGATTTAGTAGTCAACCAGAGTATTCAATATCATGCATAATCCCTGTTTTAATCTTCGGGGGTAAATCAGATTATCTATATATATTTGATTTACCCCCGATCGATCATCATATATAAATGGATGTTTGTGTGTATGTTCCGCATAGGCTCCTATACCAATCGTCCGATTGCAACGTAACGATTGCCGCGTCGAAAAAAGAGCCAGGGGGGCAGAAACGGCCAAAAAATATAAAATGCATGACAGTTAATATGTCATCTTTATTTGACAGACAAGTGACTGATGGCGTCATCTCGCGGCGAAAAGGTAACTTTTAAATGTCGAACAGCAACAGTTTGTCAGCGGTTTGAGGATCGAATTGCTCAAAAGCATTTTGTTATATCTATATATACATATATCTAACAATGGATGTATGTTTGTTTGTATGTTACGCATAGGCTCCTATACCATTCATCCGATTGCAACGAAACTTTGGTGAGTTGTAGGGCGCAGGTCCGTGAAGGTTCCTGAAATGGTTCGGCGTCGAAAAAACGGCTTAAAAATATGCATGACAGGCAATATGTCATCTTTATTTGACAGACGAGTGACTGACAGATGGCGCCATCTCGCGGCGAAAAGGTATCTTTTAAATGTCGAACAGTTTGACAGCGCTTTGAGGATCGAATTGCTCAAAATCATTCTGTTAAAAGTAGAAATATTTTTGAACATGTGTGAGTGTTAGTGGTGTTATTTTTGAACTTTGGACATTGGACAATAGAAAACACGCGGATTTATTTTATACTTTCGCTGTGAATTATGCCTCCAAAAAGGAAATCGATTGACAGATCCATATGTAAAGCAAATAAATAAAGGGCTTTACGAGCTTCAGAAAATAACGGGCAAAGGGAAGATAGATTAGAAACCCTCAGATTAAAAAATGCTCAAGCCCGTTTATTTGAAAAAGACGAGCAAAGGGAAGATAGACTAGAAACCCTAAGATCAAGAAATGCTCAAGCCCGTTTATCTGAAACAGACGAGCAAAGGGAAGATAGACTAGAAACTCTCAGATTAAGAAATGCTCAAGCCTCTTTATCTGAAACAGACGAGCAAAGAGAAACAAGATTGGAAATCGAAGGAGTACGCATTGCTCGATCAAGACAAATTACGCGCGCTGATTGAAATCATTTTCATGGAGTGTGGAAAAAGGGATGAGACAGGGTCGCCCCCGAGCGAAGCCGAGTACCTACATCGATTATAAAAAATAATTACAAAAAAATATTTTTTCCCTTTTCATAACATTCTACAATATAATCACAGCAATGTCAGCAATGTAATGCATGGTATTGAAATAAATTATTTGTTTTCTCGGTAAATCTAAATTCGACATGAAGGAGAAAATTTAGTACAAGAGCTTCTAGTTAAAAAATCCATAGACAGTTGCATTTTCTCACACGTATTTGTTGCATCGATCGTTCTTATTTTTTGTTTTTGTTTTCCGATCATCCCGTATTTCAGTTTCGACTGGAAACTTCGCTATTTGTTCGGCAAGCGAGTAGTGTTGTTCCGCTGCTCCCGCTCCTTCTCCTCCGCCTCCTCCACTCATCCCTAGTCCCACAAACATCGCCTGGTGAGGACAAATGGCCTAGGGACAGTGGCCGTATTCTCCGAATAAATCCCGTAAATAACTGAATCGATACTGGCATTCGACTATTATTAAAAATTGCGGATATCCTCTCTCTGGACAATACGCCTCGCAGTGGGTTTTATTTATTTTTCCACGGCGGCAATAAGCCATTGTGTGCTGACCGCAAAATGCTGGCTCTTTCAATAAAAAGAACGAGTTTTACTCTATTTTTTTAAACTGATGTATAGGTGGTCGTCGAATAAATGGTTGATAACTGAACGGCTTTAAATACTTGGCAAACAGACAATGTTTGTTCACCCGCAATATCTATACAACACTGCACATTCAGATATTTAAATAAAATAATTTTGTCAAGTAGAATCCAATATTCACGCTGTTTCAGAATGAATGCAATAATTGGTGTAGTAACTAAAAAAATTTTTGAATTGAAGATTCAAATTTTGGTACTCAGCTTTGCTTCATATGAAACTAATTCACTCCAAATGTGAATTAAATTGCTCGGAGTATATAATATAAGGGGTGTTTTACAAGAATTTCTTTAAAACGCAAAAGAATAAAGTAACATCATAATTAAAGATAGAAAAAAAATGGAATGGTATGATCCTATCATTCTAGTCTTACCTAGAGTCCTAACCTAACATAACCGAATATATTACGTTGGAAAGGGAATCCTAACCATAATTCAGTTTCTCTTATTATAGTGTCCACTTTGAGACACAGGGTATAAACAGATATTAGTGGAATATTGGTAGGTTTTTACTGGAAAATATTAGCGGTAACTATTTACTGTACACGTTTGTGCACGTCAGAAGTAATGCACAAAATATTACCAAACAGAATGTATGTTATTTTTCGATTATTCAACAAAGTACACACAAGAAAACCACTTTTTGGAGAATATTTTATGAGTACCATTATTTAGTATTGTATACATGGTTTGCTTATATTAGATATACCTATAATATATAGGGGTACGAACGATAAATGGTTTTTACGACCCACCATCGGATTTCAGTTATCAGAAGAAGTGAAGTATCCTATTGTCCTCTTAAGGTTTTTATTGCGGGTGTCTTACCTGCCGGCTGTCGCTCGAATTGCAAAGAAGAGGAGAATACGGGGTCGTATTAAGAAAAATTGAAATATAATTAAATTATAAACCATACCAACCTAACCTCCCTGACTGAGTCGTATGCCCAGAAACGTACCTCCCTGACTGAGTCGTAAGCCCAGAAACAATATGCATGCTATTTACAAAGCCGTTCATTATTGATTAACATAATTCAAAACAAGTTAAAAATGAGTAACAGTAAAATTTTTACAAATGTATACTTTGTCCAGTCTGAGTTGGAACGGCCATAAAAACACTTAATGGCTTTATAAGTAGTGAAGAGCGATGCCGCCTTGTACTCCATGGGCGTATCATTACGGATAATAACTCTAACAATGAATTTACTCCCAAATCGCACAAACAAATGGCACACACATTCACACACCACTGCTTCTGGAGTATAAGTGCCGAAAAAGAGATCACAAGGAAAGCACACGTGGCCGCTGTCCAGTGGACCATCCGGTATCCGTAGAGTCTCGCGTACTTCCTCGTACACGATTTCACTGATCGACTGTACACCTGCACTTCAGAAGAAGATGAAGAAACAAACGAAATGCCGCCGCAGTAAAAAAGAATTTGCGGTCCAATGGACCCTCTAGTTCTTTATCTGTACATATCCATACATTCACATATATGATTTCACTTGGGCAACTGAACAACTGGATTTTAAAAATACCAGGGCGTTTCTGAATAAGCAAAAAGATAAGTCCCATGGTTTTGTATAGAGACAACGGGCTCTTTTCGAATGCCCTCGGTAAATTCAGATTTTATTGAGTGTTCCAATTGCTAGTGGTTAAAGTATACTTAATTATAAATCACCATTTTATTAACACACAACATTAAATTTTACAGTTTTACATTTTTCCTACCTAACCAAATTCTTAAATTGATGATGAAACTAAATACTGACGTTACTATTAACTTGATAAACCCTAAATTACGTGTTCGTTATTTATTTTCACAGTAATAAAGATAGAGGTGAAAGTTAAGAAAGAACGCCGCATGTCACAGTAGATAATTCTCAAATTCTGAATAAACTAAATATACATCAAACCCACCTTATCATTGCATTTTTATTCACTGTCATCGGATGTCGAACTGTCATTTCCTAAATCTAGTAAAGTTTAGGAATTCATGTCCAAAGCGTGCTATGTACATTTTCTTTTCAAATTGTGTGTTTGATGCTGGCAGACCAATCATCTTTGGTTATTGTGAGACTTTGTTCTCTGATAAGGTTAATGACTACACCACTTAAATTTGGATTTTCATTTTTTTTTCTAACTTTATCTTTTAAGATTGACCAAGTCATTTCGATGGGATTAAAAATGCAATGGTACGGTGGTAAAAGTACGCAAAAACCATTTATCGTTCGAACCCCTTTATTACATACGATTCCGAACATGGAGGGAGGAGAATATAAGTTTTCGATCTCTCTCTCTACCTCCCCCTTTCGCCTCCCCTCCCCTCCCTCTCTTCCGTCCCTTCCCTCCCTAACTCTATCTCTCTACCTCCCTCCCTCCCTCTCTCTCCCTTCCTGCCTACCTACCTACCTCCCTCCCTCCCCCTCTCCCCCCTCTCTCCATTTCTCCTGTTCTCTGGATACGCCACGGCGATTTGACAGCCGGTTATCGGCTCCACGTTAACTCCGAGCACGACGTTGCCGACATCGATGTTAATAACGTAAAGCTGTAAGATCGGTCGTAAAGAGGTGACGTTGCCGTTCTCGTCGGAAAGTCGTGAAAGTGTTGAATTATATTGGAAAGTGAAGATGCGAGAGTAAGGCACCACAATGTCGCGTAGTTTGTGAACTCCCACTTGTTTTATGGTGGATAATTTGCATTCCTTATTATTTATTGCAAAAACTTAATTTCCGAATGAAGAAACAAAATAGTAAGAAGCTTCGCAATGCTCTACATTACTGACTACTCTAACCGTTGTTTTTGTTTACTAGGCTTGTATTAGCTTCACTTGTATGTGTAGACGGAATCATATAATTGATATACTATTACCCATTTCCAAAATTAGAAAAAAAATTACAGAAAACGATTGTAAAACGCTTATGTACGAAAGTATGAAAAAAAATAAAAATTTACGCCTTATCTGTAAAATAGGAACATTATAGCTATCACTTCTCCAACAAGAGAATTATATAATCTATATTATTATAGTGGGTTCTTGCGCTACTATTTTTTGAGCAAAAATGTATTTTGTACTTTTTAATATATATCAATATAAGCTTGGTAATAAAAGATATTTTTTCCATCTAATATTACTTTTTCAATCTTACAGCCGAAACTCCAAACACTAACCTCATTCTTCAGTTCATTTTATTACAATTCATATATTTGAATTTAACATGAAACAATCCTTTCGCGAAAGGTGGAACCGGTACGAGAAATATCCGTTTCTAAAATCTTGTTTTTTACAATTTCCTTTAAAAACGTGCGAACATTTCTTTTTGAATCTCATTCCGCTGTAACGTGTTCCCGACAAAATAAAATTATTCCATCTCATTTCGTTCATATTTACTGCCTGCGAGTATATTAGCCGTAACGTTAGAGTGAAAGAAAGAGAGCGACGGAGCAGGGAGAGGGGAGTGGCTTTTGCTTCAGAAGGCGCAAAATAATATTTTACAAGAGTATACAAATTGCGGGAGTTTCTCAAAGAGGGCGAAAGCGCTTTAGCGCGAATTCTTCCGGCTATAACTAACACTTTGATGATACACATAACGCGCCTTTTTTGCCACAAAGGCCGGAAGCTGCCGCTGGTGAAAGACTCCTAATTTCGATGGCAGGAAGGAAAGAGGAAGAGGAAAAGTGGTTAAAAGGCAATGCTGTTGTGGGATGTGATAAACTGTCTTCCGGTTATTTTCGAGGAGAATGTGTGGAAAACATTCTTTTATTTATTACCACTTTTTCGTTTGATATAGTTAAGACATTGTTAAATACGATTTACATCGTCGATTTTAATTAAATTTCTGCACAATAACACTTCAGTAAACCCCAATTGTTTGGACAATGAGGAATATTTTAAAGGGTTTACGAAAACTTGTTTGACAGAAATATCGCTCAAGAGGAAAACAATTTTTTTGGGTAAACTTGTGTGTTCATCGATTTCCCAAACTAATATTCTCCCAAAATGTTAGTTCGTTGAGTATCTAATTATCAAGAATTATGATTATTATATGTATTCATAAATTTTGCAATGAAATACCCAGCAATAAACAAAGATTAAATAAAATGTATAACCAAATTTTGATATAGAAGTGAAACATATTTATCAGAAAACATTTTCCCCTACTTTAGACTCTTGATATTATTTCCATTTTTGTGTAAAATTTGATATAATTTTCTGCATTTATAATAATAGATTTTCTATATTTCATATAGATATATATGGAGTAGGTACAAGATGTACAATGTAGCATCTGACAAAAATGTGTTTTAATTTTGCAAAAACTGTTAGATTTATGTATTTCTAAGATTTACATACTGTCCAAATAAACACTTCTTTTAGGCGAATGTAAAATGATTTAGAAATGACAGCTCACACTGGTTTAACTCATCTCTCCGCAGAATATTCCCTTTTGAATGCATTTGTACACCATATAAAGACCGATGAAAACAGGTATTTAATTTTCCAAAGCAAGGAAATAAACTAAAATTTCGAAAAACACATTTTTGCCATAATTCATTATTAATTTAGTATGTTTAAAGTGAGCAGATAAAGAAAGTTACCTGTTGTAGTATATTGGTATTTTATGGGGAAAATGCAAGAAAACAGAATATATGAGATATGTTACAAGTAAAAACCAGAGCCATGACGAAGCAGAAAACTTTAGTCATAGTATTTGCTGTCCAAATTGATACCAAAAAATTTGGAAGGAAATTGAAAGACGCAAATGCTAATATCAAACCCCGTCATTTACTTTCTTGGGTTATTAACTTATTACTTATTACTTACCCATGCGTCGAGGACTGATTTCAGGTAAGTTCTGAAAGGTTCTTCGACACACCGATTTCTTGGTTGCTACTTATGACTGCAATGAGAGGTAAGCTTGGTAATACGACATCATTTCCATTAAAAAAATTTGCTGTTTCCATAGAAAAATGCGACTCGTTATTGTACAGCAACAGAAAAATTTTTCTTTCGCGAGATGGGCAATGAAGATAGACAGATGGAGATCGCAAAATATAGTGGACAACATATTTTGAAATATCTTTACAAAAATATCTTCACTCATCCAATCACCCCGGCTCGTCGATCAAGAATTGTCCGTGGGAGTAACGCAAATAAAATTGTCTTGAAAAAGTACCTAAGAGAAAATAATACATGTGAGAATTGTATTTTTAGATACCCACGATATGGCAGTCGAAATCAAAGTTCCTCTTTCAGTTTTTGTTTTTGAAAGGTTTTCCAGCAACGAAGTGGATTGGTGTTTGGACTTGTCGCTCCCGTTTCGTCCACTTTTGATATGTCACTCGTTGAATATAGATGTGTTTCTAGGCTGTTTCCAAGTTGTTGCTAAATCGGGCAACGTAATAGGGTCGAAATTTAAACGCCAGTCGGACTAGTTGCTCTGGAATGCGTATTGACAATGAGTTGCACTTTTGATAAATAAGTGATGCCAATTAATTTTCAGTGACACAAGTAGCTGACATAAAACCGAAATCGCATTTTCACATAGTCAACGGTAATCTTAACATTATTTAGAACTCTGCAACCATTTTAATTGGAATTATTTATCAACTGCACAAACAACCGCAATAACCGTCGTAGTTGTCTCCTTATCTCGACAACTACGACAACTACAACAAGGCGAAGAAGCTATATAGCACATGTTTGTATGCAATTGAACTATTTTCTACGTATTACCGTAGCTTACAATAAAGTGATAGTTAATGTTATTTAAACAATTTCTCGAAATAGGTCGAATAAGTTAGGAAACGAATTATGCACGCTTCATGTCGTGAGTTGAAAATAAAATCACAAGAAGACCTTTATACATATATGTATATACATATATTATTTCAGCAGAATTGCACAAGACCTCAAGGGCTGCCCACAGCCTTCTTATATACGCCAGAGCCAACTTCCATATTATTAATATTCATCAACTTTGGATCCCAAACCGGTGAACCTAACATTTGAATAAACATACGGGAAAGGTAGCCGTGTGCCGTAAGACTACGGCAGAGAGACGGAAACATAGTCTACCAGAGGCTATCCTCCCGCTTCTAGGTAAAGTTCACTGAGTCTCACTTACTTCCTCGTTCGGGCTGGCAAATATCCTGGAGCGCCGTTGTTTCACTCAATAATACGTTATCGTGCTCAGTCGACCTGAAATAATGCTGTTATGAACGACCGCAGACGCCGAAGTGATTCTGGCACAGGATGGAAAGATGTCCAGCACACCCGTATTTTTTAAGTTTTGCATAAATTCTTCAGTAGCCAATCACCGATTTTATTAAATAAATGCACAGTTGCTGTATCAAAGATATTCTATTCCTGCTTTTATTATTTTCCAATTTTTTTAAATTCCGTTTTTGCACACCCTCACAATAAGATATCAATTTAAACTAATTCAAAAAACAACATTAAAATATGATGACCTTATATAGCATACATATAAACACTTTGTGCTTCTTTTATTTTCATCACGAACGTTCCGTGTACATAATTAAATATGCGATGGTACATAATTATATATAACGTGGAAATGGAATTTTTAGAAATATAAGGGAATTCGTTTGTGAGAGAAAAAATTGGAAAGAAATGACATCGGTGAAAGGCATTAATAAGAGGCGTTGCCTTTCTAATTCGCCGATATGCAATGGAGAATACACTTACTATGAAAGTATTTACTTTTAAAATAAACTTACAAAATTTATTTGATGTGCTAACAAAATTAACGATGATTTTCCGGTCAATTATAAAATATCATGATGAAAATCAATAAGTGAAAAGTTATGTTTCTACTCAAAACAACACATTTTAAAATGGAACTAATCTCAAATGACCTATAAAAGTTTGACGAAATAGAATTTACCAAAAATTTGTTTAATTCGTGAAAGATGTGCTCCCTTTCGCGTTCTGGTACATGTCAAATATACCTAAATGTAATCATCTAAAATTTTGCACAGGTTAAACCCAGGCTTGTTGAGAACCCGTAAAGAATTTCATCGAAATTAAATTTTCAAATAACATTCCACGACTCATAGAGCATATTAGGTTGTATTTTAAAGAGAATTGCTGCATTAGTCTTTCTTGACGAAAAGCATAAAATTAAATCGACATCACATAGAAGAGAGTCCACACTTATATTCCGTTAAGTTTTCGACCCGCAATTTAGAAAGTCCAAAATCCCTAAAGAGAAAATTCAGTTTTCTCTTAAAAAATACACAAGTCACCTCTTTTTTAAAACCAATAAGCGAGAAACGAGACAATACTCAACAGTCATTAAAATATCAATTCTAAGTACAAATTAAATTTTGGAATATAATTTCTCTCGGTGTATATATCTGAATTTCTCTTACAACATAGAAAGTAATCAATATAAGAATAATATTTGGATCTGTCGCAACTACCGTGCATTACTAGCCTTTCTATCCTTAGCAGAATCACTTTCCACCGATTCAGTTAATCCAGGAGGAAAAATAAATATTTTAATATAAAACCCGTATAAAATGCAACTGTTCGTATTCGCGTGCAGGCGCTACTATTGCTTTGTTCATATACCCGTACATGGTGGTGCTCGAAATGCACCAGCGGGATTATATACACCCCGTGGCGTTAGGGATCGTACCTGTCGGGCGTTCGCAGGTAGTGGTCAGGTAGTCCGCACGACCAAACAATATAAAATTGATTATAATTCAATATTATGCTCCAGATAATTTTGATTATCGCGAATATATTTTTATTAAGATCGTTGTTTCCTTTATAAATCGATACCAAACTCAAAATATTTCCAACAAAATCAAATTGTTTTATGGATTTAAATGTGTATCTACTCACTAATATAAAGGCGAGATTGTTACATATTTGAGAAACAGAATCAGGCACCAATAACCGTACCAAGGCACGTAACTATCGGTTAAAACAAACCTTTTATATAGTTGACCATAATATTTTGCTAATATTTAATACAATCATAAAGGCCAAGGAATCTCAAACTTGTTTCAGGGATCAAACCACAGTTTAAATATATCATATAGAGAGAGATATCATAGACTGTGATCAAACCAGAGCACATTCCTGGAACTTTACACTACTTATGTGGTAAACAACATCAAGGAGGTATAACAAGATCCCTTCTCATAAAGATAAAGATTACAGGTCAAGATTTCTCTTTCTCAAATATGTAACAATTTCGTCTTTACATCAGTTAGTACATACGCATTTATAATTTCGTATATGTTGAGAAACATACTCCTAACATAATGATTATTTTCACCGTATGTTTTATGGTTCACAAACCATAAAACAATTTGATTTTCTTGGAAATTATTAAAGTTTGGTATCGTTTTGTAGTGGAAGAATCAACGATCTTAATAAAAATATATTCGCGTTAATGAAAATTCGCTGGAACATAATATTGAATTATAATCAATTTTATATTGTTTAGATACACAATTAAAACCATAAAACAATTTGATTTTGTTAGAACTATTTTGAGTTTGGTATCGATTCGTAGAAGAAGAAACAACGATCTTAATAAAAATATATTATCGTTAATCAAAATTCGTTGGAACATAACACTGAATTATAATCAATTTTATATTGTTTGGTAGTGCGGAATACCTGACCACTACCTGCGAACGCCCGACAGGTACGATCCGTAACGCCACGGGGAGTCTATAATCGGCTTGGTGCATTTCAAGCCCGACCCTGGTACATATGCTTCCCCTTAGCTCGGCTTCTACTTGCCCGCATTTGTGCGCCCGGAAGTTTTAAGTCAGGTTCACAAGAATCTTGCCTATTTCACAAGAGTTGAGGACTTTAAGATAAGAATATATGTTTCTCATTAGTATATTTTCCTTTAAAAATGTATTTCAAAAGTGGAAATTCGACCAAGCAGACTGACGCAGGCAAATACGCGGAAGATAGCGTTCGAAAAATATAACTTGTATTGGTGTCAAAGGCGATGGTCCGAGAGCGCTTAAATTTTGCATATATAAATTACATATAAACTGCATAGGACCCGAGATAGTGAAAAATGACAGACATAATTTTTTTGGGAATATTTCATTTTCTAGCTTTCCCAATTTTTCTCTTAATTTTCCAGTCGAGTTGTTTCAATCTAAGTTTCTTTTGCGTTTTAATCCCCTACATAGATCCATTCAAAGTGTGCAAATTGGTCCAATAATTCCATTTTATATATGATTTCATGTTTCGTTTTGATTAAATTAACTTCAAAATTTTTCAAAATGAGTTATTTTGGTAAAAATATCGATAGAAGTGTAAATAGTGACAGTTGCGAATAGAACACATGATAGAATAGACGAAGGGACTGTCTTTTTTGTGTCGGTTTCCTGTTAGAATTATTGTCACACAAAAAACATGTTAATTGTCCGGAAGTAGTATGCTTTAATCAGTAAAGACGTAGAATTTGGCTTGAAGGTGTATTGCATATCGCTGAAAAGTGAATGAGGCTTTGCTTTTAACCCATATCGCATATTCTACCTTATACTCTTTTAGTCTTTTTACTGCTTACTTATTTCAGCATACAGTGAAGTATTACGAATAGTGCTAAATTCTTGTGTGAGTTATGCTAAGTTTTGAGGTATAACATGTTGTAGGAATACTATTTTTCTTCACGTATAGGGGAAGTAAAACAAAAATCAATACACGTCATCAATGAAAAAGCATATAGTGTGGTTCAGATTTTCGCGATAACTCATCAGGTATAAATAACTTTAAACTTACTTTTGACCTGAAAATAAAAGCATAAGTATTCACTGCATCTAGAAGGCGATTCACAATCATTTTGTTAAAGGAGTTGGCAAACTTTAAAGTTTTTCCGATTGCATTTAATGCAAACTATTAATTTTAAATCGACAAACTGTAATGTAAATGAATATCGATCAGCAGTCCGTTCGAAGTCTTAAGAGACTCTAAGCTCGTAACGACAATACTGCTCATGTCGTCAACATAAAATATGAGCACGAATTTGGATCAACGTATAACAGCTGAATACATACTAGCCGCTATAGTTTATATATATATATATATATATATATATATATGTATATATATATATATATATCTTTACCAGGTCACGTGCATCGATTTTAGTTTTAATGTTACTTTATATGAGTAGATTTTATGTGCACTATTGTTAAATCAGTAATTTAGAGTGGTTGGTAAGTTTTGTGCTGACTGTTTCTAGAACGAACGCTCTACAAGTAAATATTTAATTGCTGTAGGCAGCGATTGAATTCGTCCCTCCAGTACTAAATATTTTATCCGAGTTGAAAGCAAAAATTAAGGAATTCTTTTCACGTCCTCCTCCTGGACGGCCTGTATCAATACACTAACTACTTGACCACGCTCCCTTGGGGCTCCTTAAATATTTGATGACGAGTTAGCGGTCTTTCGGCACTTTCCTCAAGACATTTAACCCCCCAAATGCGAAAGGTTCTCAAACAAATCGACGGCTTTCGTCTCGATCTTATAAAGCTGATTTTTGTGTGACAATCCGGGAGACGGGTGTCATCACTCGAGGGGTGCGATAGTCTCCCTTTTTTGCTTTTCCCCAGTCGAGACGCGCTTACCCTCTCCCAGAGATCGGAAACAGATTTTTTAAATTCTTAGCGGCAATCCAAATAAAATGATTTCCATTTCCCCGGAAGACAATTCATCTGTAATCAATGACGGTGTACTTTAAGGGACGCTCCTCAAATATTAATGCACTTGTAAAAACGCGCCGACTGATTTAATCTCGTTTGCGGATAAAGCCGGGGTCGGTGTAGGACACAAAAGCACACTTTTTCTCCTTTTTAATGAGGTTATTTAAAAGTTCGAAGACGGGAGAGGGTTTGATGTCAGACGGTCGGGTCGCCGCTTGCATCGCAATTGATTAAGAGCCCCAGTCAGCGAGATTGTTTCAGCGGGGCAACAGCAACAGAACTATTGATGAGCTTTTAACAATACCTCAAGTTTAGGAAATTATAAGAATATAGAAATATAGAGTATGTTTCCTTCGCTTAGTGGTGAAAGTTTAGATTGATAAAATATAAGTTGTAAGTTTTAGCCGAAGACACACAGTAACATCGGAAGACAGGGTTTTTTAGTGGGTAACCGAACGGACCCCCACAGTATCAGTTGCGGTGTATACCATTTACGATTGACTTTCTCGTCTCGATAATGGCTATTTATCTCAACTTTTCTCCATAAACGATTATTCCCTGTATGAAAAAAAAAAAAAAAAGGTTAGGAAATTTACACGTAGCTCACCAAATTTATTTATTTCAAGCTTCAGGTGCAAGAGTATTGCTTTTTGCTCATTGTTCACGGGCTACTGGCATTGGCAAAGAATGTCTTTACAATAGGTGTATGTACTTCCATATTTGCAAACTACAAAAAGAGCCATAGTACATCAAAATAAATCTATTAATATTTATAAGAGATCCGTAAAACAGTGACGTAAAAGACAATTCTAAATGCTTAATAATTACTGAAAAAAGGTCTGTAGGGCGTTAGAAGCATTGAAAACAAAACATTTGTTGCTCTCAATATGCATAAAAAATTTAAGCATAATTGGTGTATTCGTGAGGTATTTTAGTTCGTAGTTCGTGAGGTAGTTCGTAGTTCGTGAGGTATTTTAGTTGTCTGTTCCAGAGGATATTATATAATGTCATTGTTGCGGCATTGAGCTGGATTATAGGGATCTGAATTTCACCTTTGAACTCTTCGAAGATTCATTTTTGATTTGTATGTGAAGGAAAAGTGTTCTTTACTACTAAATTGAAAATAATAGTGTCAAAATGAGGAAATTATTTTTGTTTGAAAACGTAAATAGTTCGCATGAAATATACCGTATACTGATTTCAGATTCGGATGTGATATATCTTTGGTCAGATATATAAATAACTCCATATATATGAATAAATATAAATTCATAATTATTCTTTAATTTATTAGATTCATATATTTAGTCAGTTCTTCACTCCTAATACTTATTAATTTTTTCAACTCACTGGGGCATTTATATTGTCATTAACTCCTCTATTTTATGATAAACTATAATATGTTAATCTAGAATGACCACATTACTTGCATTTATTGAATGTTGATGCATATTACTAAATATAATATTTTTATCAAATTGTTGCCTTTAATTAGAAAAATTAAAGGATCCTATAATAAGCACCAAAGCAGCTTGTTTGCGGCAGGTCCAAATTGAAAAAAATATTTATTGAACAAAATTGCAATAGACTACTTTGTTGTTGTTTATTAGAGAGTGAAGGGATGGCGATATTTCAATTCTAACTTTAGCTTTCCTACACCTAAACCTCAAAATAAACAACGACACCATGTGATCTAGGTGTTAATTTCATGGCTATAAAATTTCTACTGATTAGTGGTAGTACTCATAATATTTTCCATAGGTTGTAGTAGTACAGAACATCCCTTTTTTCCATAGAATGCCTACCCTTTGTAGCACTTATTACCAGAGTCGGAAAATATGCACTAAAAAGGGGTAACATTAGAATGAAATGTGCCAGAAAATACAAAAATATGCAGAAAAAGATACATTTGCTTAAATAGTATTAACAAGTAAAAATTAAAATTAATATCGTTATTATAAGTTGATATAAGATATTAACTTATCATACATTATTAACTTCTTTATTAACATCATTAAAAGTAACAAAAACTGTATTTTTACATTGAAAAACACACTTTTACACTTACACTGTAAAAACTGAAAAATGTATTCCAACACAAATGCAAATGCTTTAAAAAAACTGTACTTTAATGTATTTGCAATAATTATTTTGCAATTTATTTAAATGCATATACTTTTACAATGTATTTAAAAAGTAGTTAAATGCTTTTTAAATTTTACCAATACATGTATAACGTCTATCTAATTACACTTAATCATATTATTAAAAAAAATTTACACCTAAGCATATCAATCCATCAAAATGAGAAAAATAATCTATATAAAATTCGAATTCTATTATGATTTTTGGCCTTTGATAATATTTTGTACAACACTTACCCGATTTTCCTCTTTTGGCAGTCCTAAATGCTTAAGAATTTAGTTATTTTAGCTTCAGAATTCTTTTAACCTTTTCACATTTAACAGTTAGGTACCGTAAGGAACAAAATTTCATTTTTAATTTATAGGCAATATATTGAAATTTAATTAATTAATCGTATTCACTTCTCTTTTCACTTTTGCTAAAGAATCGTATATTGAGGCCTTAAGCGCTAAACTCCTAAAATTCAAAATTCTTTTGATTTGAATAATCAATACCTAATGTATTTAAGAGTTAAATACAGTATTTAAAATACATGTGCAAAAAATGTATTTTAAATACACTTGAAATACAAACCAAATTAATATATTTCATCATGTATTTAAATACTTTAAAAGTACTTTAAATACAATCTAAAATACATGTATTTGAATACTTAACAACACTGGAATCCACTCGTGTGGACTCCAAAATGTGAAATACGTAAAGTACCGTCGAAGCTAACAAGTATTCTTTCCAAATAACAAAATGGATACAAAATCGCAATGATGTCCAGTAAAAATAACCGTATGTACCTTCCTCTAAAAAATTTTTAGTTTTAGTTTGTTCTATTCTCCTTACATTACTAAATCACAACACAACCCTCCAAACTGACGTATATATGGAAAAACAAATTTCTTTCGCATTTTTCTGATGAAAATGTCATGCTGGTTATATCTGCGCCAACTTGATGCCGCTGCAACTAACCGAATGAGACGCGGTGTGAAGTTAGTCGGAGTGGCGGGCCATTGTCAGTTGCCACTATTTTAGAGGCAGGTTTCTATGATACGATCGTATCAGATTGAAGTAGTTAAACATAGTGAAATATGTTACTTACGTAACGCCATGTTTTTTTTAAATGTTGTTTAAAATGCCTTAGATTTAGTAAATCATTTGTTTGTCGGTTATGAAGATTTCTGTAATTGTTGGTAATATGTGTTATAGATTTTACCATCAATTTTTTATCCAAATTTTATCCAGATCAAATATAAAATCCCCAATGCATAAATAAACAACTATATGAGGCTATGAGTGCAATAATAGACTAACCCCAAATTGCAAAAACGCAAGAAAAACGAATTTAAAAATTGTCTAAATATTGCAATTTAAATTAAATTTATTTTAAATAAAGTTTACGGTTTTATTTTAATAGGTTGATAATATGAATCGGAATAGATTTATTCACAAATTCTACATTTGATATAATTTTTTTTCAGGAGTTAGATGTGGGTTAGTCCACTTCTCTTCTAAATATATAAATTAATTTATCGGTTTAGTCCATTTTAATTAAACATATTTTATTATCATTCATAAGGTTTAATAAGAATAAATCAATGAATAAAGTTTATAAAATACAGTTATGTTATAACATATAAAACTATTTGATTAAATGCTAAGCATCAAAACGGGCGAAAAAAATTTAATCTTCATCTTCTTCAGGACAATGTAATAGTTCGCCTCCTGTTCCTTGTGCTGTAGATCGAAGATTTTCATAAAACCCGTGATACACCGGAGGAATAAATTCCTTTAGTTGAAGGAGATCTTTCTTTTTGGCATCGTTAATGATGTTACCGTTAGGGTATAATAAGGGAAGTTTCGATTCCGGCAATAGTGATTTTCTCTTACTTATATCCACAGTTTGAAAGGGAACATCATTGTTATTAGAGTACTTAAACTGAATATTGAATGGGCAATAAGACTGAAACCGCAACCATTGAATCTTTAGCCATTCTACTTTCAGATTATCTTTGGATATTTTTCTATTCGTGATATTGTTTTCCAACGGTTTTGTAGAAAAAAAATCATAACTTTTCATTTCTACCAATTTGAATGGATTTTTTTTTCTTGCATTTGTTATAACTTTATTCCAGTCTTCGGGAATAAAAATATTGGGGTGATATTTCTTTTGTTTCTCAATAACCCCAAAATCTTGATCACAAGGTAGATACGAATGGCCACTTACCAAAAATTTGTGATCTATTTCTTCAACTGCAAATTCAGGTGATGAAACTATGTAATTACATAGTACAGACATTTTTATATTTCGATTCTGACCCCCACACTGGTCAGAATACATAACAAGTTTTTTTGTATTGACAAAATTTTTGATATAGTATAGGATACAAGATCCGACCTCTTGAGGACCTCTCGATGCTACTGATTCATTCCATACAAACATGTAGGAATCATTGTTTGCCATGTTATGAATCGAAAAGCAGTAAGTCCAAAGCTGCCGCTTGTAGTAACAGATTCCTGTTGTCAGAACAGGTGTGGGCAAGGTCTTCATCAAGTCAAAACATATGACTGTAATGTCTCCTTCTTTCGATAACTGAGCGTCTTGTTGTAAGCCGCCCCTTGCACTTTCAGCCTTTCTTTGGTGAAGTTCACGGTCGATTTCAAGTTCTCTCTTCTTTACTTCATCAACTGTTGATTTAATTTTTATGATAAATAGATCACATTTCTTACAGGAATCTGATATGGGTGGATGAAAATGTAAGTTAAACTCTTTATTAAAGATTTCTCTGAAAACGAAATAAGAAACCGGACTGTTTGATTCATTTTTGTACAAATTATACATTTTTCCAATACTTAAATCTGGAGCAAGGTATCTCCTGTGATTGCTCTTTGGTCTACCGTAGTGAGATTCGTAGCTTGGAAATTTCTTAATAAAATCCCTAACTTTGGTTTTCTGCGCTTCATTAGTTTTATTAGCTGGTGAGTGTTTCCCCCTTTTATCGCATGGTGGTGGTAGGCCGATTGATTTATTCTTTAGTAGTCTATCCAGTCTTCCAGATGAAACTTGAAAAACAGCTTGGAAAAATGATTTGCAGACCTTTCTTTCTTCTCCCGTGGCATCAGGTATATAGTACATTCTTGTTTTATCTCTCCTAGAGTTTTGGTTTTCAGTGTACTTCCGTAGTTTGTTTACAACCTTAACTAACGGAAACAGATAAGAAGTCTGTAAATTGAAACTTTGTAAACCATAAAAACTTGTGTGCAGTTCCCTTTGCCGTTCTTCAGGTAGTAAAAGATGGCATTTATTTTTGCAGGTACAAACGATTGGTTGGAAAGGTTTTGAAGGCACTCTTTTTCCAGATTTTGTTATATATTCCGCTCCGGCACATCTATTTTTTTTATTTACAGCTCGCCTCCAATTCTGTTCGCGACGAATACGTTTTTTGGCTTAAATTTCTTTGTTTCTTCCTCTTGCGTTTCCCCGCTACTTGTTTCCATTGCCTCATTTACTCCACCTTCTTCTGCTGATGGAACATATTCTGATCCTGAATCTTGATAAGGATCCGACTGATCCGAGTCCAGCGTACCTGGAAAAAAATGTGCAGCACTGACACGTAGTAGAAGTCAAACTTCTAAACATTATTAGCAAACAAACATTTTTAAATACAAGCAAAAATACCCCTCCGCTACTCGCGAGGGGTATTTTAATACCCCACACGCATGCCATACGTATATATTTTAGTGGGGGAATGAAACAATTTCACACCACCTAATGTATTCTTCAAGCGTAGTGTGTAGAGGTGTGTGGTAGCCTCCAGTCGGGATCGAGTCACCGACGTTCAAGAAAAACGCCATTGAACTTCATTGGGTATTTAAATACCCCGCGCGAGTGGTAGTGTTACACTTTTGGTAGTTGTGCTATATAATATAAATGTGCCATTACTTGAATATCGGTTGTTATAAATAAGTCAAAACATGGCAGGTCCATAAAGCAAAGATCCAGAACAGTTGTTAAAATGGTTTGAGGAACTCGAGGAGGAGGAGCCGGAAGTATATGGCAAAGAAGATTCCGACAAGTACGAAGTCGACGCAATTGAAACACAGGATGGGGACACAGGATGGGGACACAGATTGTGAGCAAGACGCAGATCTTGATTATACGGAAGAACCTTCCAACACAGGCTGATGTTATGGAATCTACGGGTCCATACATCATAGGCAAGGACAAACAATATAAATGGAACAAAATGAAACCACCATCTTCTAGACCAAAATTCTACAACTTAGTTTTGAAAGTTCCTGGTCCAGTGGGTAATGCAAAAAATGCCAAATCTTACATGGAATATTTTTAAAATTGTATTGACGACACTATGTTTGATATAATTGTTCATTCTACTAATATACATATATCGCGCATTCAACAAAATTTTGGACGAGAAAGGGATGCACAAAAGACTGATACTTGTGAAATCAAAGCATTTGTAGGGATATTGTATCTTGCTGGCGTTTTGAAATCAGGTAGACAAAATGTTTTATCTTTATGGGATACACATGGCACAGGTATTGAGCATATATTTATAACAATGACATACAACCGGTTCAGATTTCTATTTCGATGTGTCAGATTTGATGACATTTCTACTAGAGAGCAAAGGCGTAATTTCGACAGGTTAACACCTATTAGAGACATATTCGAACGTTTTGTCTCAAAATGTTAATCTTCAGTCATACCACGTGCGTATCTAACAATAGATACGCACTTGCAGTTGCAGATACGCAGAAAGCTTGTTGCTTTCAGAGGATGATTTTAAACAATATATACCGAGCAAACCAAATAAATACGGGCTGAAGGTATTGGCTGAAGGCATTGGTAGACGTGAAGACCATGTATTCTTATAAGTTAGAAATGTACTGTGGAAAGCAACCAGATGGCCCATACTTGCTCAGTAATAAACCCGCCGACATCGTCAAGCGCCTCGTGAACGATCTAAAAGGAACAGGACGCAATATTACAATGGATAACTGGTTCTCCAGTTCCCCCTTGCTTTCGAATTGCACAGACATAAGCTGACAATGATTGGAACCGTGCGGATAATAAAAAAGAAATTCCACTCGAATTTACCAATACACGTTCTAGACCTGTACAGAGCAGTATGTTTGCGTTTAAAGATAATTGCACATTGGTTTCCTATGTACCTAAAAAGTATAAAAATACCCTATTAGTTTCTGCAATGCACCACGATGATGAAGTGGATAAAGTTTCTTTGAAGCCAGAAATTATACTTGAATATAATCGAACAAAGTCTGGAGTGGACGGTGTAGATAAAATGTGAGCTCATTATGATGTGGCTAGGAATAGCAAGCGTTGGCCACTTACAGATTTTTTCAATATATACTCAATATTGCTGGAATTAATGCCATATGTTTATATGCAATGAACAATGGGTTCCACAAACCCACCAGACAATCTTTCTTGAAGAGTATCGCCGAAAGATTGGTTCGGCCACAAATTCTAAAGAGAATATATTCCCAAAGTAATCCCAGAAATATAAAGAAGCGGGGATTTCTTCTTTTAGATATCGAAGAACAATCAACACCTACTAACTACAAGAAACTGAAGATCCTGAAATATTACAGAGGCCAAAGAGGTCAAAAACTAGCAAAGGAAGGTGCTATTTATGTCCCAGAAGTCATGACAGAAAAACCCCGGTTAGCTGCCTCAAATGCATCAAATGGATATGCAAAATTTATCTACAAGTTATTTGCAATAATTGCCTAACATATGAAGCCAAAGCTAATTCTGAACCCGAAAATTCAGGTGATTAATATTTTTGTTACACTTTTTTAGGAATTTTCGCTCTAAGTTTGTAAATGTTTATAATTATTATAGTTTTATGATTGTGATGTTTGTTTTATTTTGTAAGGTAAACAAAGAAATGTGTTTTACCTAATTAGTAATATGGTAGTCAAAATATTTTTGTAAATATTTCTCATATAAAATAAATTGGGGTATCATAATACCCCATGCGAGTATTCATTTGTAAAAAGGAGGCGCGAGTAGAGGAGGGTAAATGCTTATTTACTAACAAAGTTTTGTAATTTGTACTTACATTCCATTATGATATCCTGATTATCCATTTTACCAAAAATGATGGCAATATTTGCACAATAAATTGTAGCACTGAATAAAGGGGGCATACAATACAAACAACAACAGCAGCTATCAACTAGAACTAATAACGCGATTGGTTGCATAGAGAAAAATATTTCTCTATGATTGGTTGGTGAGAAGTAAAATGGACCAACCGCACTTAGTCCACTTTGCTTCTGATGTAATAGGCAACTCCTAAAACAGCAAAACTGTGTATGTGCTGCCATCTATTAGGAAAATGTTAAAGGTGGTCTGGTCCACTATACATTTGAAAGATTATCATATAATGGTTTAAAAACTGCAATAAAACAGAAATGCAGTTTTTGTGGGTTAGTCCACTATTGCACTCATAGCCTTATATAAGAAAACAGTAACAACTACACCGAGATAAATTATAATATCACAAAAATCACTACAACAAACGAAATAAGTCATTCCGAGAATGACCGAGTGGGGAAGCATAACGTTCTTAACTCACTGCACTACAAGTTGTTATGTTAGTTACTAATGATAATGATATTATATGAATCGTAGCTACCGCGGCGCTGCCGCGCCGAGCTCGCTCTTGATAATCGGGTCGTCCGGCTCGTCCGGCTCGTTCATTTTTTCGAAGTTAACACCCCTCACCGATCCAGCGCTCCGAGCGAGGCCCGCGATAAGAAAGAAAGAAGCTATGGCTCCCATCAAGCAAAAAAAACTTCATATTTTGGAGCAAAAATAATTCATATTGGTTATTTGCTTTGTCAGGGCCATATAACCTAGGTTTGGTGACCGATGATGGGAACATAGAAAATCAATCGATAGACAGGTCTTCAATTGGAGAGAACAAAGCACATTTGAGCGTGCAGAAGGAAGGGCTCACAGGTTGAGTGAGAAACAATCCATCTTCAGCATGGTGGCAAGCTATAAATTATTGCCAATACTCTATACTAGTATTTCACCATCGTTTTAACTTACAAACCCAAAGTGTTTAAAAACTCTTCACAGCAGCTAGCATAGCTACCACGAGTGCAGAAGGTAGATGCCGTTGATATTTGAACCACAAAAATCGTAAAATGAAGTATTATATTTATGAGAAATAACTACTGTAATTAGCAACTCTACAACGGTAAGATACTAGAATTTATTCAGTAAGAGTTGAATGGAAACTGACTGGATCACAAATGGAAGAAACTAATTATGTAATTAAAACCATGGAATATGAGAATATGGGAATGAGTGGATAACGTATGTGTCAGACAATTTGATGGTAAATGTAAATGACTTGACTTGATTTGACCCCGAGATAGATGTACACTACTCACGACATAAATACATGGAACGTAGGAGAGGACACTACATCTCGTGATGTGCTTATCTATGGAACTTATTAAATAGATAGAAGAAGAAATAGATGAATAGAGATTAGTTTTCTTAAAGTGATTTTTATAATCTGCCCAGGCAGGAACAAATCAAGTACCAGAAATTTGTTATATAAAAATCTCTCTCAATTTGATGACCTGTTCGATTGAACGCACCATAACTTTAAGAAAAACGTCGTCAATCGTGTCCAGCGATCCAAAACCTGCGCCATTCTGACTTATAACGCTACAAAACCTCCACTCCCATTCATCCAGACCCACTTCCCGCCGGAAGATTTTTCTTAACGTCCTCCCTCTCTCTTTCTCCCTCGCTTCAAGAACAATACCCCTTTTCTCCATTTAGCGTAAACAAAGCTGTGGAGCGGAGGGCACGTCATCCTAGGAGGCCGAGGAAGTCAACCAAGTGTGACGTCACGGCCTCGGTCACCACCGTTTCCGTGGAAGATTTTAACAATGGCCTGAACAAAGGTCTGCGCCATGGTTAATGGGATTAACATCGCTCGGGGCGGTGAGGGGGCGGAAGGGGACGAGGGATGCGTTGCAACGGATATGAAATTGGAGAGAATGACGTCACTTTCCGTCTAGTAGAGTTTCGGCGGAGATTCATATTCTAGGAGAGATTATCTAATAAAACTTCGCACTATGCCAAATTTAATAGTATTTTTAACGATTTTATTTGTACGGATATATTTCATAATCAAAACATGCGTTTTGCTGCTGCAATTGACGCTTAAGATATACGTAAATAAATGTGTTTCGTCAATTTGAAAGCTAACAATAATATGATACCACTACTAGACGAATATCAAAAGCAAAAAGTCCTTTAGCATCTCAATGGTAAGTGCAACTTAAAAATAGTAAACAAATGCATAGCATTTCTATTCGTAGTACAAGTAATCATAAGGAAATTTACGATCATTTGAATCTCCATCACAAGAGCTAATGGAAGAACGAATTGGACTTTGAGAAAATAATGATGGAAGAATGGACAATTTACTGTAAAAAGATAATCGACCTTCAAAATTTTAACAGGTGAAAGCTTTATTCTAACTCCATGGTGCAACGGACAATAAATTTTTAAGTGTTAAATTTGTACTAGTCGATAAAACAATATACCCAAATTGGCCCATTGTAAAAATGTATGAGTGCGTAAATAGTAAGTGTAAATGGATAATAAATTTTCGGGTGGTCTAAGGGGGAAAAATAATTATTCGAACTTCGTGACATAACACAAGAGGAGATATTTTAACTTTTTTTCGAATTAATAGAAAATTAAAACAAAGTTGACTTTTTATAAAATAATGATGTAAATGATTATTATAAAAATAAAGTAAAGTTCTACTGATATTTAGATTAAATAGGAGTGTTACAGTGAGTACCAAAGGTATTTCAAAATGTTCACAAAGAATGGTAGGTACAAAATTGCCAAATAGTGGACGATTTATTTTGCGTTCTCTATCTTCCCCTTGGTTCTGAAATTGTCTGCACTCGAAGTGGCTATAGTAACGCATTCAAATCATAAGAAAAATGTGAAATCCTTAACATTCGCAGTGCATAAATAATGTTCCATTTTGCTACTCTTAAACTAAATCCCTTGATTAGTCCTACAAGTAAAACAAGAGTTATCTTGCATGGTTTAATTCATACACACCAACGTTTCGTCCAAATTCGTAGACGTACGATTAATCATGGTTCAGTCTTTGATGTTAGGTAGGTAGTCTATGAGTAATAAATATTTATTATCACTAATATTTTAATGTCGAAGTTGAGTGAGTTCTTATAATACACATTATATTGGTTGATCTACCGTATTATATCGTTGGTTGTAATATAATACCCATTGACAGAACAGAAAACTAAAATTTGATAATAATAGCATTTGTAATGTACGGAGAGCCATTATTAATAATTATAGTACTAATAGAATTCCTACACCTATGCCAAACTTATTACTTTGCGAAGGGCACTATCATATATGAGGGGCCATAGTACATCATTCAGTACAGACGACTAATGTTGGGATGGTAGTTTTTAGTTCATGTTCCTGCTTTTTAAACTTCCAAAATAACTAATATTTTGTTTAAAGCGAACTATACATGTCGTGCAATAAATCGAATATACTGTAACTGGAAGTCTGGCCGTAAAATAAATACAAGTCGGGAAGTGTCGCTTCCGCGAAATTCGAAGGGACGAGAATATACCCGAAGCGATACCAGTTCCTCGAATTCGGGAGTCTTCTCCCGAAGCGATCAGAATGTTGGAGAAATGGTGAGCTAGACATAAAAGGAGACTGACAGCCGCGAGAGGCCAGTCATAAAATTGGGACCGTCTCGACTACATGACCTGGCGGCCGTACGCGACAAATAAACAACATATGTGTGAAATATAGCTTATATAATAAGTGTTAGTGTTAGCAAAAATAATTTAGTTAAGACTTTCGCGTAGTGTTAGTTATTTTGAACGGTAAAACCTTACAATACTGAGTTAGTTGGTTTTCCTTTGGGAGACACATCGGGATATTCGTTTCCCGATTCTTCCCCGAGAATTTTCATACGTATGTATTACTTTCTCATACGGGGTACCCATACAATAAAAGAAAGTATTGCTTTCCATTATTGAGTTAAGTAAATATTTATATGGAAGTGAATAGCCTCTCAACAGTGATGTATAACGACGAAGTAGGAAAATTATGAATGTGTTTTTTGTAAATGATGTAATTGTACCTTAATATTGTACTACTAATAATTGCGAATGTACAATGCAACGTTGAAAAACAGTTAACTTGTATTTAGTATACCGCTCAGAGTTGTTACTAAAACTAGAAATACCGTCTTATTGCGAACATCTATCAATACATTACCGAAATAATTTTCTTATATTGAAGGTTGAATTTCTATTTGTTATTCACTATGCTTTTAATTTTATTTTTTTAGATCAAACACCATATGTTAAAGCGATGTTTTGGAATCCAGAAATAAGTAAATCAATAGGATGCCACAAAGCGAAAATTTAACCTATTTGACGTATTTAATAGTTTTTCAAATTGTTCTGTTAACTGAAATTAAATTTCATTTTTGTTAATTCAGTCTAATTGCAAAAATTTAAATACAGCGAATATTCCACCGGAAGTTTAGTGTATATGATCCTTGTATGATAAAATATTTAAAGAAGAATACGCGCATGCACAGAAGAAAATGGAAAACACCTTGCAGATTTGCTGAACTAATGTCCACAACACAATAGTTTACTTATAAAAAAACATAGTCTCACTGTTGCCCTTACAACCAACTTTTAGAACTGGCATATTAATTGCATTTATTTCCCATTAAGTATTCAAAGAGTTCTTGGATTTAGAGACTGTTTAATGTTTTGCACCTCTTCAAGAGCGACGAGAATGTACGGGAGGCGGCATGCAGCAAGATAAAAAGAAGCCGCCGGATCGAGAAAGGAGTGGTCATAAACAACGGAACATGTCGACTACCTGACCTGAGCGGCCTTGCGCGGAATATAAATAAACAGCTGTGAGATATAAATTAAGTAATAAGTGTTAGTTCTTAGTGGAAATAGATCAGTTAAGACACATTGCGCAGTGAACCCGAAAAACGTTAGAATATGGATAGTAATTAGAACACATTTTACTTTACAAGCCTTTGCTTAATTTTGTTGGTACGATGATGTTTATGGAATCTACCAATATGATCTTGACATGATCCAATAATATCCTGATGGTTTATATTTATTACTAGTTGCACCAATTATCCGCATAATAGCTATACCCTCGTTGAGAAAATGTTTAAAGCGTCAGATTTCACGCAGCACTTCTTCACCTATTCACGATCCCGCTCACTGCAAAAGAAAAACTTCTCCATTGAAATCCCTCTACCCATCTCTCTTTATCTCTCTCTCTCTCCCTCTCTCTCTCTCTCTCTCTTTCTCTGTCCCTCTAACTCTCCCGGTTATTATGGTTGTCCCCCGAAGTTGGTACACAAATCACGGAGTGTCACAGACTCGCTCATTTTCTCTTTTCTTTAACCCGGCAGTCGTAGGAGGTCCACACATTCAATTCCTCGTGTCTGCTCACAATAAGAGAGCAATTATAGACGGCGTTAGAAGGTCTTTAACTGAGAGTTTCTGCATCTTTAGGTCGGCACGTACTATCCATGTTCTGAATTCGATTCATTAGGCCCGAATGGAGAGACAGATATTTAATGGTTTGGGGAGAATACGGGAGGAAATTTTTAGAGATAATGAGGGGTCCTTTCATTAGCACAGGAAGTGGAAATGTTCAATATGCACTGCGAAAATGTAGTGCTCCGAACAACAAATAATTATCACCTTCCAACAGTCAGGTTTTTAAGGTTTTGGTTTGGAGAATAAAATGCGCTAAGAAATAAATTAACAAATTGATTAGACACAGTAAAACATAATAACAATATTTATTGTGCTGTTATTTTTAGTCCACTCTTTTCAGTTTTGGCTCCTTTTGATTCGTGGTACATCATTTGATGACAAATATATATTTGCAAATTTTTCCATTCAAAAATAATCAATCTATAAGGACACTGAGTACTTGTGAAGACACTGTAAAAACAATAAATATGGTTTACAAAATCATGTTACATAAAACCTGATCTAACCAGCCGCCCTAGCCTAGGCAGTATTGGAGTTTAAATATACTGTAACGATTTTACTGTTTACTAAAACTAAAACACTACGCGATTATCCTAATTAATTTATTTCTTACACTACACTTATAAACTTAACTTAACAATCTCTTAATTTAATTTATATTCGCATATACAGATGTTTATTTACTTAACGCGCCCGATCTCTCGCTCGAATGTTTACGCACCGGTTCTTCAACTGTCCTGCCTCGGGTCCGACATTCCCTTTTTATGGCAGGTAAACGTCTTCTCGATCTTTCTGACAGTTTCGAGATAATTGCTAGAATGTTCGATTTTCCAGGAACCCGTTATCGCATCGAACTCTCTCGAGTCTTCCCGTCGGCTTCGACCCGTCCTTCCCGGAATCGCAATTCGGCGAACTTGTGTGGCTCCCTGCGTGTTTATATCGCGGCCGGCGAGCCGTTTCGTTACAATACATTAATAATTTGGAAACATTCTTATTTTTCTCAAAGTATGTCACTGACAACAGTTTCTTTTTGTAATAAAATAAAATCAAATAATATAAATACTTCCTATTTCATACCTATAATTATCATCTTTCTTGAAACACTTGTAAAAATACATTTCGTCCTTGGATATTGAAAGTACCTCTCTATAGTAAATCCACTGAGAAGAAAATTTCCATGAAACACAAACGTCGAAATTCAAGGCGCGCGACCAGCTAGCGAATAAGTACAGGGTCGCATTAAGAATGATCGCCTTGACTATAATTTATCTTTTACTAAGATTTTACTAAGGATGTTCATTTCTTTCTTTCCTGTATACATTTAAAATAATGGTTTTTTCCCCGCAGCTTAAGTATGTTCCAGGTCTCTTTTTGGGAGGCGAGCAGGGACGGTGTCGTTCCATAATTGCAATAGATCATAAAAATATGTTTATACAAATTTGTATCAAAAACCCGAATACCCATTGAGATACGTTAAAATAAACCATCAACTAAAAGTCCACTATCACCGTCAACGATTTACCTGAACGCTTGTAAACAGACAACCATAGATCAGACAACTAAACTTTTTAATTTTACTGCACCGACTCTGTACATCAACAATTCCCGCCAAAAGTTTTATGACTTTTCCACCAATAACAAACGACGTGTATTAGGTGTTGTCTAACTTTACTACCTTTTCTCGTTTCGTGTGTGTTTTCTTCTCAGTGGATTTACTATAGAATAAAACAGGACCTGACTGACTTATGCCGGCATTAAATTCATTTTAATTTCCAGTCTCTTGCTAATATCTCAAGAACCATTAAAATTATCGAACTGATTCTCCAATGTTTATTTATCTCTATCGATCAGTTTTCTCTTCAGCCATATAAAAAGTTTGTAGCTAACCCAGTTTTGAGGCATAACCATGGGATTCCCTTAAACTCAATTAAAAAGGGTAAGGTATTCATTTCTGTAAATATTTGCTACTATCAAGCGCAGTCCTCGTGATGCTTGATGGAAGAGGTACCGTGTTTCCATTGTTTTTTCCTCAACCCCCCCTCCCTTCTATCCCATTGTTCATAATTGGTCGATTTGAATTTAATTTGAATTAATACGTTGTCCATCATAGAACATATAGTACATGGCTTGCGCATTGCCTATACTTTTGTATAGACAGCCGTGTGCCAACGACAGAGATTACTATATTGCATTATATTACAACCGAGATTAAACACAAACAAAAAGCAGCAGTTTTATACTCTACAGATTTAATGAAAGCGTACTAGTCTTGTAGCGATGTTGCATAAAGAAATATTTCAGTGCGACCCTGCATGTTGTTTACATTTTGAGAGTTTGGTGTTCTTGACGCTCTTTATACTGTACGTATTCTCTCTAGTGTTTTTTTGTATCTCGATATTGTAAGAAAATGTTTATATACCTATTATTTTTAAGCAATGACGTGACGTATATCATATTGTTGTTTTGTTCGCCGCCATAACAAAGTTAGCCCAACCTATTCCTTCCGATGTAGGCACAGTCGAAAATCTTCGAGGAGCAATCCATATAGTATAAAACCTAAGTCGCCCATTGAACAATTTTGACAAACTTAGATAGATTCAGAGGGGATATAAATGGAGAGGGGTACCGATGGTATTCCCTGGAGTCTATTGTTCTCTATTTCTTGTGGTTGTAGTGATTGAGTTAGTAAAAATGATCAAGACTTTGGAACCCCGAGTAACATCAATTCGTCAGAAAAGTACAGGTTCGGCTGGCTGTCTTACCTTAAACCACATCATTGTCCACACTGTGAACAAAGCAAGACACTTTAGTGATATCTGCGGTAGATGAAGGTTTTACAGATAAAAATTGTAGATTACGCCTATATATTTCTTTGGAACGTTTGTATCGAATGATATTCTTGAATGTTGTAAAACAAGTATATGGTAATTGTCGCTACAGGTGTGTTTTCTGTAGTGATTTGTTATCGTCTTTTGTGGAAAGTAAATGTAAATAAAATATAGCTGTATCCGACACCTATGGCTTTCTGGAAACTAGTAGAATATTTTCCTGCCATCATGCTGGCACCACAAACTCTATACCATTCCAAGCCTTTTACAAGTATAACACGGTATGTCAGATAGATGAACGAAATTTGATTCAATTGGCATATAACTTCATATGTGTAACAGAAATGGTGATTACAATTATTTATTTTATGATATTAACCTGCTGGAAACTGGCGTTATTGTACTTTGTGTTAGTGCTTAAGTAAGTTTAAAGAAAATTTAAATTCCAAATTGAAGTGTGTACTGATGTGTGAAGTATATTTAGAATAGATTAAGATACTTTAGATAATATGAATAGCTGGTTAACAGTTATTCTTCGGTTAAGGAAAAATAAATATTGGATGAAGAAACCAATAGAACCGAAATTGGCAACAAATCACAAACTTATTAAACTTTGTCTTAAATGGAAACTGGTTTTATCTAAATGATGCTTTATGACAACAGACTAAGGTAGTGACTAAAGCAATATCATCTGAATTCAGTAGTAGGTATGTATGGAACATCGCTATCAATTAACAAAATTTGTTAGCTGTCCGAACTACAAACAACTTAACAAACACAGTCATAACAAACACAGTCATGCAGTAAAAAATTGTGTTAGGATTATCAAAAACCCGTACTTATATTTTTACGCTTTGAGTAATTTGCTAATAATTTCTGAAAACACGTTGCTTTTATGAACAGAATATTTAAACAATTTAAATGTTTCGTTTGCTTAATAAGAGGAAACATTATTTGTAATTATTTGTGAAACGTTAAATTGTACGTGCTCAGACTCAGGTTATGTCACTATGTCTACGTCTCCATTTTCAGAATGAAACAAATAGTAATTTTCGAATATACCATGTAATCCTCTCTCATCTCCATTAACAGAAACGTAGGTGGTAAGGGGCGACCAACCTTACAGAAGACAATAATTCCGGAGTGGAAGGGAATTAGTAGATGGTGCCGAAGCTAATTTAACATCTTGTGTTTACCCTTAATTGGGTGAAAACCAAAACACGTCTCGGTAAATTCCGACATCTCCTTACACTTTCAGGTGCGGGAATAAACACGCAGAGAAGAGTCTCCGATTTAAAACCTTCCACAGCATTATTGCTAATGACCGTGAGGGACTAACTGGCCTGTTTACCGCTTTAAACACATTTATACGTAATATGAACTATCCCTATTCATCCATTTATAAATTCCTCTGCGTCCTGAAGACGTCTTCGTTTCAACGCTCACTTTCCTTGATTAGATCTGCATAATCTTGGGAAACTTATCGAATAGGGTACACTCGAGGGTTGTGAGTTTGTGGGAGTATTAAAGATACATGGATGTGTTTGAATCGGACTTTGACTTCAGTGGACATACACATATGTAGCAATCTCTTTGATTTGCTAATGTCCCGCCCCAAGCGATATGAATACGCATTAATATCTACCAAAGAGTCCGCATTAAGAAAACACGAAAACCAACCGAAGGGACCAATTTGTAAAAAAGATGACATGAAAGTATCTGCAGGCGAAACCGTGCCTCTTTTTTGGGAAATATATGATATAAGCAAAAATCTTAATGAACACAAAGTATTAGTGCGTAAAGAACATTTTAAAAATGACCAAAATTGAATTTCATATACGACATGGTGATAACATGCTTATGCATCTCACTCTCATGGTGGATAATCAAATGGGAAACAATATCCAAAGCAGTTAAACAACATCGGATTGAAGATGCATACTGTTTAGCAATGGAATAATTGATTTTCAATTATTGGTTGTTATATTAAATGCTTTTAGGACATAATTCGTGCAAGGAAAATTAGGAAAGATAGGAGAAGGGAAACAGAGCTGGACAGCGTCGTCCAGCGTCGTCCAGCAAACTGCATACCCAATCACGCCGTTGTATGTTTGCACGTACACATACAAAATCCACACATCCATATATTAGATGTTTGTGAATTCCGTGATTAAATCGATTTGATAGACACCCGGCACAGTAAACAAAATATCTGGTTTAAGACGAGTAGTATTGAAGCGTGAAGTGCTTAAAGTACCGCTAAAGATAGTTAATATTGCAAATTACACAAAGTTATGAATATATCAATGCCGTCATCAAACATAATCTCACATAGTTCCTCCTACAATAACCCTCATTTACTTCGTTGAACTGTAGTCATCCATAATGGAGGGCCAGTACTTCATAGAAGGATTTCAGAAATATCATCACATCAGAGTGGAATATTTAAATGAATTATGTAATGTGACTATTTTTGTTTTGGGAAGTTGGGTTTAAAATATCCTGTGGATATACTGATAAATGCAGTTTTAAGTATAGTTGGTATGTCGCTTGCGAAGGTAATTGTCAGCCATGTATGTGCAAGATTGTACAATACGACACTGTACTGTGGAATAGGTGTGGGATAATGGCTAGGCGACATGCCACACTCGCGATGCTCCGCAATGATCGCATTTAATATAATATTTTTACATGGACAACAAGTGACCGGTTTACAGGAAAAATACATTACCCGTCTTGACAATATTTATAAGAGAAAATTGGATTATCAATTTTAGTCGTGTTATATCAGCCCCTAACAATGGACCCTTTTAATAAAATAAAGTGCATAGCTAATCATTATAGGATTATATAAATATAGGTTCCGTAGAACAAAGAGTCAGTCTTGGTCAATTTGCCGTACCGAACGTAGTCTTGTTTAAATTGTCATACCGAACGTATCGTCTCCATAAATAATATTGTATCTACATGTATTGTTTTGAAACCTAAAGTAGTGTAAATAAATAGTTAATAGTTTTTTAAAAACGCGTTTCTCGACCCGGAAACCGTAACTGTCGCGTCAAATTAGCATTTCACTGGCCACTATTTTCGAAGAGATCCGATGGAGATGCGGTTTTCTGCAAAATGATCAGGAAGTCGTCTATAACAAAACATACATCTAACCTCTGTACTCTGGAAAATTTTTAATTGTTAATTTATGAAATGACCCATTTTTTGTTAGAGTATTGATGAACATATGGTAAATATTACAAACTGTTCAACGAAAATGTCTGGGAAATGTTCTCTCGGGGGTATTCAAGGTCCCTCTTTATCACTTTAGTGTTAAATTTATTATTTATTGCTCAATTGTTGCAACCTGAAAAATGGTATTGTTTCCGAAAAATTGCTGATACCCCTGTGAAAACCTGGTAGAGAATAGTTCGAATCTGTACAAGCAATTTAACAGCAGTTATTCTATTTGTGACATGACAAAAGAAGACATTCGTTGAATAACGATGGATAACAAAATAATCTAAAATTACGGTATGGAGTAATACTTTTCAAGAGATTTTTCAATAGAGAGATTTAATAGGTTTTCGAGCACGTTCCTGATGGTGCGGTAACTTTCTGTTTGCCATCGCATTAAAATACTAACGATGAGAAATGCTTGAGGAGGAAATTTCTTGACAACATGTATCCAACTGGTTGATGATAGCCTGAACACTACACCCCTCCAATGTTGACACCTGCAAATGTTACGCTGAGGGGAGAGCAGGGCAGTTAACTTCATTGAGAAATCCTAAGTTACCAAGATGAAAATGGCAAAACCGTCCACCATCACTCCATTTTCAATTTTTTCATATTTTCAGTTTGGCTCGTTGCTATTAAAGTGAAATAAACCTAAACAACTTTAAGCATGTCGAGAATTATTAATCGTGGGTGTTACGAGGGGTTCGTCCAACTGTTTCGCTCGATCGTGCCCTTCTCTCCCCCTTTTATCAACCCCGAAGACGCAGAGTCTTAATTATCAGTACGCGTACATGCGAGATAAGACAAGCATCAGCATCATCGAGGTTTGTTTTAATAAGTAGACTGCGTGTAAAGAACTAAATTGCTGAACACTACCCTCTCAGTGATGCCGAGGAGAGAGGATTAGCTCAATATTTACAGATGAAAATTGTCGAAAGTGGGAGAAAATAAGGTTTTTCCTTCCTAATCCTCAAGGAGTATGATGTAAACTCTCTTTCATCTCTCGCGCGCACAGGAGAAAGACGCCCTTTTCAAAAGGAAGCGTTCTTGATGGTGAAATTAGCAGGAGATTGCGACACACGCCGTTTATTACTTTGAAATAAAGTGGAGTAGAACTCGCGTTGACACAGTTTAAGATAAAAGTATGCGTCTTAACCATATTTTTAAATAAAACTTTTCCATCTATTAGGTATCTCTAAAACTATTTTCATCTCACTAATGGGTACCTAAGTATAAAATTAGCACATAATTATAAACTAGCTGTCTTCGCTTTCAAAACGCAAAAATGCATATATTTGGTTTCTAAAATTATATGTTGCAGAGACTACTGCGGAAGTTCCACGTTCCCGTTTTAAAACACATTTCAATATATATTTAGATTTAATTTGTTTCATTGCAGGAACTGCATACCGTATTCTTTCCACCGATTACAATACTATGATACTGCGCATGTTTGTTATATTAACAATAATAAAAATAGTAATAATAATAATAATAATACTAATGATAATAACAGTAATAATAGTGATAATAATAAAAATAATATTCCATCATAATGAAATCCTTTAGTTTCATATTTAGATTTTGATTGTTTCAAGTACTGACACGTTCTCTGTTCTATTTGGGATCTCTCAAATAGCTTGACTGTTTTACATGTCTATTTTTGCCGCGAGATAGCGCCTATTATTCCTCTGTCAAACAAATGCACGTTAATATTGTATTGCTATTGAATAGCAGCAAGTATCTCCCATATTTGACAAAATGTTAATGATGGGTGACAAATTCGAACACTACGTGCTAAAGAAGCCTATTTAGTCTTCGTTTTTCTCTACATTCATACTGGACGAGGTATTTATTACACTTCATATAATTTAAAAACAACGTGAATATGAGATATTACTATTATCCTTATATTAATAGCACCTGCATTTCTCATCTTATTAATAAAACTATATTCAATAATTTATTGTATTAACATATATTAAATTATATTAGACCACAACCAGTTGCAGACTCATTTAATATTTTTGTTCAAATTTTAATAAACACGTATTTCTTTTAATTCATGTATAATTCTATAGTTGCTAAACGATGAAGTAAGATTATCTGTTATCTCTAACCTCTTTTCAATATTCCCAGGGCTAATTACGGAACTGATCCCGTATCTTCCAATTCCATTGTTATTTAAGAGGATAGTAATTCATACATTGCTTTTCTATTTTCCATGCAAAAAACTGGAATGTCAACATGGAAAATTTTCCAAAATGTGATGTCATGAAATGAAATGTGTGCTACGAAAATTGATTCCTAAAGATTCCTTTCGATAAGTGTACCCTAATTTCTAAAAATATCCTGTCTTATCTAACAAAAACTACAGTGCAACGTGGAATATAGCTTGAATACTTAGTTGTTATTGAATTAATAGTTATCATATAAATTTATTTGTACAATGTGTTTTATTTTTTGTTACAAAATATCATTTAATAAGTGGTCATTAAGGGTGTTTGATTTTCGCCTGAGTTTTTGGGGTTAGTTAGTATTGTTACATTTCTGTATGATTTATAGCAAATAAGGGGGATTTTAACTTAGGCAATTTAACTTACATCTAGTAGGTTGTTCTACTGTTCAGGCAGCATTACCTGGACGATACCTTAGTGCTATCATACTCCTATGGCTTCAGAAAACTACATAATTATGTGGTTCTTCAATTAATAAATTGTTGGTATTAAATTTTTGTTGATAAATATTCCGAGCAGAGTTTTAAACAAGGATCTTTTATAAAAAATTTCGAACACTATCATCTGCTATTGGGCTTCACATTTGACAGATTGAATACAATTGAAACTTATTTTGTGTGTCTTTCTGATTTAGAATATAAAATGTTTTCATTTATCCCTCGACATTACTTAGTTACACTTCTAACTTACAGCTATAACGGCGTAATTACTAATATACTTTTCGAACATTTGTACTGTAACGTTACCACTAGTTACTTTTAAAATTTTTAAAAACTTTTTCGAACTACTTAAGTTGGTGCTTCTCTCTTATTTACTAATAGTGATGTAAACACATCACGATCCTAACATCGAATTGGATGAGCGAAGCGGCACCATTCGCGTCTTGTTGTATATACTAATATGGATATAAAACTGAAAATGGTGGTATTGATAACAAATTAATGCCAACGTGCTGCATAAATTTAAGAGTCGATTAAATAAAGTAGTCTTAAGGGCAAAGGAGAGTTCTGACCGCGAAGAGTTCTGACCGCGAAGAGTATAAGTGAGAGAAACACAAAAATATGCCCAAAAAAATTAGTGCTCAGCACAGAGAAAATGTCAGAACTCACGCGTATTCCGTTTTTAAATACTAAAGTTATAATGATAGAGCTGAAAATTAAAATGAAAATACACTTTGACGTCTTATACAGAAGGAAATTTGTACTGAATGGAGCATTAATTTCGAATGATCTAAATCAGATAAGTGTAAACCTCGTGAAAGACAACACTAAGTCAGAGCCTAAAAGAACAGAAGGGAGCTGATCAGTAATTGTCTCAGTTAAGCAGTGAATGATATGTATAGGCAAAATGAAGGTAAAGGCGATGAAGTATTTGTTAGATAGTTGTGTGGAGGATCAAATAGAAAAAATAGAATTTCGTTAAAACAGACAGTGCCGATCCCCAATTTAACACACATTTCAGCATTTTATTGCAGGAAATACTGTGCAGGCCGAGCTAGGTCAGCAGTTCCCCAAATCAACATGGCCTGACTTCACAAAAGAATCTTCTGGCGAGGAATAAACATTTAGCAGCCAGCAACACTCGTCGGATATTATACATAAATAATTTAAACAAATAGGGGGGCCTGCATCAGTGAGGAGCAGTGTTTAATGACCTTGTATCCTGTGACGCTGTCCATCTGCGTGCCCGTCAGATGCCCCTTTACGAGGAGAGATGTTCCCTTTGAAACGAGCCCTGCACCAGTATATTTCACTTTGTTTTGCCTCCCTTTCAGAGGATCTCTCTCTCTCTCTCTCTCTCTCTCTCTCTCTCTCTCTCTTCCCTGTATTTTAGTGTTCAATAAACATTATTGATATTGCCCATGTCTTTACCGTCTCTTCTGAGCTACCACTCCCAACCAGAGCACCCCTCTCGGCCCTAGGCCCTTAGGACCGTGACACATGATGGAGACGCCGGGAAGTTGTACAACGTAGGTATTTTTGACTGTACTCAGGACGTGTAACATTGATACATTAGGTAATAGATGACACAGCAAACAAAGATATGAGGAAGTCCCTTTTAACTTCATAATTTTTTTTTTTATAAAAAGGCAGGTATATATCACTTAGTCGTTTTTACAGACCAGTCAAAATCATTGCTGTTGAGACGACTTATTTTTTTTTTCCTTGCCCAATAGTAAATTTACTGAAAACTGTTACTTGAAGATTAAGTTGTTTTTTACACAACGTATTTAACTTTGTTTGATCTAATTTTCAACATAGAAATCAACCGACTAAATGTGGTAAATACTTCCGATAAAGCATAACACATTGCACCCAATGGTTATAGTGCCTACAAAATACAAATCAGCAATCGACGAATTAAGCATGTCAAACAATTTATATATCTGGGATTAGAGATAGAGTGAGATGGAATCTTAAAACAAGTAAAATCACAGATAAAATAACTTGCATATCTCACTTTGCTCAAATATATAATGTGGAGAAACAAATATCTAGCAACTAAAAATATAACAAGAAAATGTAAAACTCAGTTGACCCCAAATGATGTGTAGAGTAGAAATAGAAGTGGAACAAACCTTTCGTTGAAAGACTTATTTTTACGATGAAGTGGTATCCAAAATGAGTTTGAAGAAGCTGGAGATTCTGAAATAAACTGGAAAAATGAATGGAGGAAGACAGGTAGACGAGAATTAAAAAATTCATTTGACTTCACACCTTTGCGTAAAAGTGTGCCGAAGTTTACGCTCCTTCACTACAAATATCTGAGTTGAAGGAATAAAATTAAACCTACCTATATCTTTTTAAGATTTAGTGAGGCAGAAATTCGTTCAGTGAGACATTTTTCTATACACTGTAAGTATTGTAACGCGAAATGTAAACATCAGTGTGAAGCGTGCTCTTTCTTATGTGACGCAGGCGGCGCATTTCAAAGGGGAGCTCTTCTTCTTAAAAGTGACCATAAAAACTCTTCTCGAATAGTCGAGAACGTACAATTAGACTAATTATAGAAAGAATAAGCCGAAAGCGTCTCGAAAAGGCATTATTAGGGGTATAAATTACGCGACGGTCTGGTCAGGGCAGAGTAGACTAGGAGCCACCGTAAGTGAAAAAGTACGATATGCCGACTAGCGATAAGTGTACAAATAAATTAGCACGTTAAGTGTATAATATAAATTAATTAGTTACGGAATATACTAAATAAATTAGATAGTGTTAGGAACTGCATAAGTAAATTAGAATAAACATTACAGTATATACGTGTTCAACATTTTCTAATTAATTTTCGTTACATTAAGCATTTAATTAAAGTGATAAACTTTTGAAATTAAATTCAAAATGTAGTGATTAGAAACCTTCCCTCCCGGAATATAATAAATCCAGATTCCGTATATAAAACCGTCCCGAAGAGGTCCTGAAAACTCTGTTATTTGTGTTTCCATCGGTGATTTGTAACGTCGATGTTAAAGGTGGCTATATTTTCGGTTAAATTGATTCCAGGAGCACAATAATCCCCACTGGATTTCGATGAACAGTTAAAATAAGCCATTGTACAGCAACCCGGACTTACTCAGATCACGAACGGCTTTCGGGGAACTGAATTCGTATAGCTCTCGCTATTTCTCTATCTCTCTCTCTCTCTTTCTCTTTCTCTCGGTCCGTACCTCAATTTGCCTCCTTCAACAAATTGCTTTTACTTCATTATTCCGAATAAATCTAAATAGGGACAGAATTATGCGCAATTATTCCGCGAGGGAGAGAGAGATCGTTTAAAATCACTGCGATGATGACGAATTAAAATTTACTCCAGGTATATTTGATTAAAATTTACCTGCTCTTAATTATCGAACGTTAAACTTTATTACCTCAAAAAATTCTTTTCTTCTATATGTTCACTTGTTCGGATGTCTTACCCACCTTTCCGTGCGTGTGTGTATGAGTATATGTGTGCGTGTGTAGAGGGTGTATGAAATAAAACGAACCCTTTCCACGTCCAACAACACCACAGCCGGCAATTCAGTTCGCTTCATTTGTAAACTGAGCTGTAGTAGTAAACCGTATTGGTCCCTTTGGTGCTATAGCGTAATGTCAGGGTTGATGCCGTCATCAAGTATATTGCCAGACCGCGAATCTAGTCGCAAAACGTTCGTCCTGAAAACGTTTGGATACGAAAAAATTACGGAGAGGATTTGGTAATGGCCGACACCGACGGATGCATTCGGATGATGATTAACGCATTACTGACAATTTTTTTAAAGGAGAGGAGGAGGGGATAAACAGGCAACAATTCAGTCAGCGCGCTAAACATGTTGAATTTGCTTATGTATGGTGAAATTATAGAAATGGAGTGAAACAATGTTGTAATTCATGGTAAGTTATTGTTATTATGTTCTTACAATCAATAGTCACCCATAGTCTGGAAAATACGCAATTGGTATCTATGTTGTTCATACGTGTTATTCCAAAAGGAATCGTTGCTATTTGATCCTAAAAGGGATGAAAAGAAGTGAAATATATTAAGGTTCATTTAAATACAACTCATAAATAATGGCTCCAGAATACTTATGCAATTTTGAAGAGATATATACATCATAATTTACAGTGGAATAATAATGACAATGACATATAAGTAAAATAATATTATTCCTCCACTCTTAGGTGAAATTGAAATCAAATCAAGCAACGAATAGATTGATTCGCAGTTTGTCGCTTTTTTGTAGTATGTGTCGTCTAGTATTGTTGTAGGGTGTATGTTCGATGCTTATGAAACTGTAATTATTAGGATTTATTTTTTAACTCGGAGTAGACCAGTTATAGCAGAATACGATTGGGGCTTGTTTTCAAGAAATAGAAGAAATAAGTTGTACGCTGTCAGATTTAGCAATATTAGCAACGAACGGAAGAGGGGAAATCTACTCCGCGAAAAATAATATGAAATGTACATAACACGGTACAAGACAAGCGTTACAATGAGAACAGGAAATAACTTTTTTCTGAAAAAGGCTATGAAAGAAAATTTTACTTAGTGTTATCTATGCAGTATTATTAACAAATAGTTGGAATGTTGTCACTATGGTATAATAAATTAGTAAATTTTTTAAACCAGTGTTCATTGTAAACCTAAGTATCATTCTATCATTTGACACTGAAAAATCGTAGTTTACGTACATCTAGGTGGTTGTAGATAAATTATTGCATTCAACTCGCATACAATAACTATACCTATCTCAGATCATTACGGCTCTCGCCTTCGGCTAGTGCCACATCTTCATGGGAAATAATCGCCATTATACCTACGCTAATTTAATATTACACTAAAACACTTCGTTTCTGGATATGCTTATCAATATTATGTTTAATCAACCCTAGAAGAAAATTCCATCGCCCTTTGTTAAAGTTATTTAGTCACTAGGTATATTTATAATTAGAGTCGCTTTGTCAAATAAGATTTTTTAACAATTTAAATTTAAAGATTTAAACAAACAGTGAACTTGTGTTAATAAAAATTATTATTATATTTATGTTTCTATTAGGCATACTATTAGACCCGGGTAAGTATTAATTATTTGTTGTAATCAATGGTTGCATTGTGTTGATTTGCGTTCAATTAGATTTTAGAATTATGGAGAATGCCTCCATACTAAGTGTCTCAAAAGGTGATATCAGGATTTTGTAACGCGCTTGTTGCGGTTACTAGGGAGATTTGGCGCTGGGACGGATTTTGGGAGTTCGGAAAAGGGTTTTAAGAATCGGTCTTACGGTTTTGCTCGGGCGCCAGATTTTTAAGGGTTTTCTCCCTCGGGATTATGCCTGGGTAGTTTACGAACTCAGGAGATTACCAGGGTTGTCCGTAGAAATGAAACACACTCAAAACAGAAAATCCCTAAATTATTATATTTCTAAATGAAAGTGACAACACTGTATCGCCAAATACCTGCATGCTGGCGTTTCGGAGATCGGAGACCGGAGAATTGCAAAAAAATATGTTTATTTACAAATATATAAACATCTCGGAAAGAAAATACAATTTGGAAAGTACGAAAAATAAAATTTACTTTACTTAGAGAAAATCGGAAAGATCGAAAATTGTTTGGCGAAGCGGAAAATGCGGAAACGGAAAACTACAATACTGTTGCAAACAATTAGATCTGAAATACGGAAAAAACCTTTTAATTCTGAAAATGGAAAACGGAAAATTATCCTAACAATTTTACAATGAACGAGAAATAACTAGGTACGGTGACGATAGGAAAACGTGCAGTGTCTAATATTCGGTAATGCGGCTTTTACATCACGGGAGAGCAAGAGCGAGAGAGTGAGCGGAAAATTGTGGTGAATTAATTTTCCCCTAACACGACAAGGGAGAAATTAATTCAAATCGGTTCGGAGAGACGGATATTTTGACGCCACTACAGATCGCTCACATATATCGGTCGGTAACGGACAATTACATAACATATAACGGCGGACCGATCACAAATACATATAACAAAGAATTCGGCGGTCTTAAATTTAACGGCGGTGACAATCACAGTTTACGGACAGTTACGCAACGGATAACAAATATATCGGCTGTACGTTCACAGTTACATATAACACAGAATTCGGCGGTCTTAAATCTAAAGGTCGGTGACAATCACAGTTTAGGGACAATTACGTAACAGATAACGGATAGTTCGGACGGTCTAGATCTACGGTCGGTAGCGTTCACAATTACATAATACAATGGTCGGCAGAACGGAACAAGGATATCAGACGCAACGGAAAAATACGTATATAATACGAAAAGCCGATAACGTACGCCTTGTCACAGACAAGTATTGGTCCTGACCTTGGATTAACTCAGGTACAGGACATTGGATGGGGCGGTTGGCTTATCTAAATTTAGTCTGGATGTTTAAGCGATGGTAGATTGAACAGTGCCTTATCGGCCGCCATCTATCCGAGATAGGTTTGATTTCGCGATTAACTCTATGGTGGGTGGTCTACCCTCGACTCTCGAAAATCGGCTTCATTACAATTTAGTAAAATATGATATGATATGATATGTCAATTTTTTTTAGGAAATTCGTAGTGTCCTCTTTGGAAAATTTAATAAGACGTAGTTTATAAATCATTAATGTTGTGGTGTTGGCTCTCGGGGACCTGGATGAATATTGTGATGGTTTTTCTGTTGACCTCCCCAGGATTAAATGATTTTTTTTTCATTTAATCCTGGGGAGGTCAACAGAAAAACCATCACAACATAAATCATTAATGTTTATCAAAAAATCTCCACCGGTATTATTTTAAAGAACAATTTAAATAGCAACTCACCAGAAAGTAGTTACAGCCAGTTTTGCTGTCTTTATATGTAGGTAACTATGCCTTTCCTTGACAAATAATTGTTTTTTTTTTATTATTGACCTGACAAACATCTTTCGAGATACCGCGAAAAATAGGTTTTCCTTTTTAAATACTCCACAATTCTCGAATTTTGATATAATTTTGGCTGTTTTGCACTATGCTCGTATTGCCTTCCTGGAGATAGTCAAAAATTTTGTCTTTTAATCTGTTTTAGACACAGAAAAATAAAAGTAATTTTGGTGTCACGTTTTTCTGGGTCCAAATAACTACCTACACTATGCCAATTTTATACCTAACTAATTTATTTGTCACTAATTACTAAGAGGCTGGAATTTAGATTTTCCCGATTTTCGTTCGAGTAAGTTAGAAATTATTAATCATGTTCATAGTCTGTAGCCAAAAATTAATGATTAGTTGGTCAAAATATGTCCTAGGTGCCATTCAAAGAGAGTTGCAAAATTAACCAAGGCACAATTTTATGTTAAACACTACGAAAAGTGAACCTTTACGAAAAAGTTTTGGTTCGAATTCAGAAAATATACATGTTTTGCGAGAGTTACAACTGTTTTACTTCGTTTCTCTTTTTATTTTATATTTGAATAATTCGTAGGAGATTTATGGTTTGCATATTATTATTTTACATCATACAGGATTTAACAATACTAACAGCAATGAGTAGCAATGAGTACCTACTTGTGACTGTTGCCGAAGTACTTGAGTTAATTTCTGTATTGTGATGCGTCAGTTAATGTCAGATAAAACAAAATTTAATCCAGAATGGCACACATGAAATGAAGGTGTCCAACATATACTTGAGCATACCAATAACTGATCACAGCAAATCAATCATTTTATGGTAAACTTTAGGAGGTGATATGTTCTTTATCACTAATCCGGAGGAGGTCAGGTTGTCGAAAGGAATGCACTGCAGTTGTCTTTGAGTAACTTTAATGAGGAACGTTAGGTAGTGTGTAGTAATGGGTATGTTCGGAAACGCGTCGTAATCGTAACATGGAACTACTGTACGCTTGTCAACACAAAACTTCTTCAGGGTGCTTTTGACTATCCGCCAGTGGATCAGCTTCTGCAGTAGTCGCTGGAAGTTCGACTTGGCTGTCTTCGACTTCAATGTCTCCTTCGTCCACCTTGCTCTTCATCGTAGTTTCTGCAGAGTGGTCGGGACCTTGGCTCTTTGTGATCTGATCGACACTTCGAGTGTGTAAGATGCCGTCTTGATCCTTAACTGTGTACACTCTCGATCCTTCTTTGCTGTTGATTGTTCCCAGTGACCATCTTGGCATTCCTTTCCTGTAGTCGTGGAATCGGACTGACTGACCATCCTCGTCGCCAAATGATATGTTTTTTATCACTAATCCGGAGGAGGTCAGGTTGTCGAAAGGAATGCACTGCAGTTGCCTTTGAGTAACTTTAATGAGGAACGTTAGGTAGTGTGTAGTAATGGGTATTTTCGGAAACGCTTCGTAATCGTAACATGGAACTACTATACGCTTGTCAACACAAAACATAGAACACAATAACGCACGAACATATCAGGAGGAATGAAAACATTTACATTCTTCACTACATAGTTTAACTACTTATTGCGAGTATAATGAAATCGAATGCTAGTTACCAATGCCACGGGAGTAGGACTTTCTCTTCGATGGAATATTAAAATTTTCATTATTAGCGATTCCGGCAACGTCTTGGAAACTTCCGCCGTTCCCGCTTTGATTTTTCCGCGCCGCAATAACTAACACCCCCCTTCTACATCCACTCTTGATATACGAGGTCCGCTCGGAATATCGCTGGGGCGCACCTTCTCCACGTTCGGTTAGGTCTCATTTCCCGGCTCGTTAAAGCCGTAATTCGGCCCGGCTCCCCGGGTAAATCCCCCAAAGAAAGCCGCAGTATTTAACGTGCGCCGCTAATAAATCAAACGCGCGGCAGCGACACGGCGGCATATTTCATGTTTTATTTCGCGCCGCCACCATTTCTTCCCATAACTTACACCTGCATCGCATCCTGGCCGAAGAGTGTATAAATCTGTCAAAAGACAGGAGAGAGAGGCCAGGAGGAAAAGCCGCGTACGGAGTGGTAGTAAAGAGATTCCGGCCGATTTCGCGTTTTTCCAGAATAAGTCAATATTAAGTGGGAGATTTATTGGTGGAGGTTATTAGATATTTGCCTCGCAAGATCCGGAAAGCTTTCTACCCAGAGTTACATTGTTGCACATTGATATATTTAGATTAAAATCCACGAAGGTTCCAAAAGCGTAGGTACACGAAATGTCCAAAGCGGCCACAATATGTTTTAGTGCCCCTTTTTTTATTACGATTAGTTCCGGGGGATTCATAGCAGTAGCCGTATTTTGGTAATGACAGGATTGGATTTAAGTGGAAAATCTGTAATATGTTTATATAATGTAACAAACAAAATTCTGCCCGTGAAGCCAATTTTCTTTCATCATTCTACATTTAATCTTCAATTAATAATCACCATTTAGGCACTATTCGAAATACACTTGATCCAACACAAGTTGTACTGTGTGATAGGTCATATTATGAACATATTTAAACAATTAATCATTATAACGATATGAGCTCGACTCTATATCGCTATTACTTCGCCATCGGCTGCTCAGTTATAAGACGGAGGTCTTGCGTTCGATAATTAGTGCAATTGAACAAATCGATACAGATAAATTGTTGGGCGCCAGGCAAGGTTAGTTTGATTTGAAATAACAAAAAATCTTACAAGTACACTAACAAGTATATCAGAACAATATCTGAAATGAAGCAAAGTACAATTAAAAAATAACAATACATGGGAATACTCTTAAATTAATAGCTTGGTGATCACCAGAAATAGAGGTAACTATACTACGACAGAGAAAAAGAAAAAATAAGAAAACTATACAGGTACCAACTCATAAAATTTAAGTAATTATAGTAATATAACTATAACGATACGTTACGTTAAGGTATCAGCTCAGAATGGTGTGTGTGAGAGTAGTTAACGTCCCCTTTTTGCTGCAAGGTTAATCTGGACGGGACGTACAGTTTAACGTAGGCTCCGAACCACGGTCCTCGAGCACGGTTGTACGCCCTAAGGCTCTCACCCCAGTTGACCCACTCTGTGCTCTACCGACTCAGGGTGTGTGTGTATCCTAGTCCCGCCCTCCTACAGGATATCCGATCCTATCCGGCCTGGTTACCGGCGTGAATAGGAACGGGATTTTGGATACATTTTACACACTTCCCGCAACCATCACTACATCCATGGATTACGTGGGATTCGAACCCACGACGACAGTGACCGCCTGACGCAAAGCCAGCGCCTTAAACAACACGACCACCGCCGCCCTAGCTCAGAAAGGTAGATACCAGTGGCAAAATACGATAGAACACAAACCTCAAACAGCAATACTGTTCGTTAACCCGATATTAATGAAATTCAAAAGAAAAGAAATTGAATGGTTAACTAAAGCACTTCGTAATAAAAACCTTTAAAATTGTCAAACCGATAGGAGAGTTAAAATCGGTATAGGAAAACAAAACTCATATCTGAACATCCAAGTCCTCGAAGATCCTCTGCGTTGAACGTTCGGGATGTTCGATGAAGACAGAAGGCTATTGGTCTTGTCGAAGGTCCTCGACAGTCAGAATCTCGTTACAGGACTTCAGGAAGACGGTAAGTAAGGGTTTAGATCCCAAGGCCGCTCATGGTATCTCCTGGAAGATAAGCAGGAACACCAAGGTCCGAACTCAAATCGTCAGGCCTCAATAAAAGTGAGAACTAGGCCCGAACTAAAACGGAGAACTAGGCCTTACTAGAACTCTAACAAAGTAGACGAAACAGAGGGATTAGAGGGGAAATCTTTCCACGTGGATGCTTACCTTGATCGCAAGTATTCTCTCTCGTATATCCTTAGCCAATATGCAGACGAACCAAAAATACGACATAAGGCTCTCCTTACCTCATGATCACGCCTAAACGCCACAAATTGCTCCGAAGAGAAGTCTCGAGGGCTAATTACTTGCAGAGGAAATGCTAAAGATAGTCGTGGTTTGATAAAAAATGATCAAACAGATCGAGATCACGGAACTAACGTTTAGAAAAAGTGGATAATTAACGAGAAATGTAACGGAATACCCGTTACAACATCCAGGTTTTAATCAAAATTTGAAAGAATGTGAGGCCATGTTACCGATTTTATAGCTTTTAATAATAATCTAATAAGTTTCAGTAGCAAAAAATCCTATTGAAAAACACTCATATTCAAGGGAATATGATAATCCCGAAAATACCTTTTTCTCAAGAATAAAAGATTAAGTGCAATTATCGACGATACGTACTTTTAGAAAAAAAATTAAAGGCTAACGAAGGGAAAATTTACCAAATACATTGTAATATTACCACCCGTTTAAGTAGATATCTCCGCTCCAAAACTTACTGTAACATACTGTTACAGTAACTTACTGTTACTTACTGTAACTGTTTAATACAGTACTTTATTAACAATATTACAGTAAATTACTGTACTTCTATAGTTTATATTGATATGAATATTATTTTATAAAGAATTCTTTCACTTTAACCTTAAAAAATGAAATGTATATTTTTATAATTTTACTATCAATTTCTTTTATCTATTTCTGATAAAGTACAGATAGTACACCACTGTTATTTTACATAAAATTATGTTTTCAATAAAAGTAAAACTAATATTTTTATATTCGTATTCTTTAACGAACCTGTTCCCAGAAATTTACTGAATTTTATTGCGCATTAACGCAAGTGGAAATTAACTAATACTGAGATCGTATAGAAAAACTTATCCATATATCCTCGATATCCATAACCTGATGTGCAAAAATTGCTGAAAATCCTTAATTTGTGTTATGCACAATACTGTGCTGTACAGTGGTGGAGGGGATCTCCAGAACTCTGAATTCTAAATCTGAATTCCGAAGGAATTTGTGTAGAAATTGTCAGACCGCTTTTATAGAAATTTGACTTGTTTTACAGTGTCAAAAAATTGTTTGAAACAAGACCTGAAGGCCATATATATGCAATAAGTACTGGAAAAAGTTTTAAATAACCTTTTTTATATTTTTATATCAATTATTGATTTTGTAATAGTGTAACGAAACGGCTCGCCGGCCGCGACATAAACACGCCGGGAGCTACACAAGTTCGCCTTATTGCAATTCCCGGAAGGACGACGGGAACAGTCGAGAGAGTTCGATGCGATAACAAGTTCCGCGAATTCTAGAATGATCTTCAGAACTTCGAGAACGTTCCAGCGAATATCTCGAAGGTTCTCGCAAGCGAAAGGCTAGCTATAAAAAGGGAATGTCGGACCCGAAGCGAACACAGTTGAACCGGTGTGTGTAAACATTCGAGCGAGAGACCGCGCGCGCTAAAATAAATAAACATCTCTCTGTGTGAAATAAATGTGTTAAGAGTTAGTAATAAATTAATTAGGATAATCGCGTAGTGTTTTAGTTTTAGTCAATAGTAAAAACGTTACAGTGGTGTCAGAAGTGGGATTAATTAGTGAAATAAATTAGGAACAATGAAGAAATTACGCGATTTAAAAGTGACGGACCTCAAACGGGAGTTGGAAGAACGAGAACTTGAAACGTCAGGGTCGAAAGCAGTGCTACAGAAACGCCTGGAGGAATATTTAAAGGACAATGGAGAGGACCCTGAAACTTTCTGCTTCGAGGAAGAAAGTGAGCGTCTCCTTGACAACATAAAAAGAGAACTCCGCGGCGAAATAGAAAACCTCCACGGCGAGTTGATCGACAAACTAGAAGATCTCTACGGTGAGCTAGATAGCAGAATTGAAAACCTTAACATCGCACTGCAGATCGAGAAAATCCAACGATTGGAGCTGGAGAACCAATTAAGAGAATTGGGGCAACGTTTACAATCAATACATTTCCAGCCCAGTCGGCAAAACATGTCCAATCCAGGTAATCCGATTAACGACTCGGAGGCAAGCAGGATCGAGGCAGTCCCTACTGCGAGCCATCGAGTGAAGCCGCCCACCTTCGACGGGGAAATCCCCTGGGAGAACTACCTCCGGCAGTTCGAGGCAGCGGCGAAAGCTAACAACTGGACGCAAAGGGATAAGGCAGTGGCTCTGACGGTCGCTCTCCGGGGAAATGCCCTCGACGTGCTGCAAACTGTTCCACGGGGGGAGCTGGACAACTTCGAGCTACTCGTCCAGAGGCTGGAGGCGCGATACGGACACGCACATCTGAGGCAGGTCTACCAATGCCAAATGAAGACCCGACGACAGAAGCAGGGAGAGAGCCTTCAGGAATTCGAAACCGACATCGTGAAACTAGTTAGATTCGCCTACCCGGAAGCGGCGGAGTCCATGACGGAGAGTCTCGCAGTCTCGACCTTCATCGACGGCTTGAGGGATGTGGAGATGCAGCGAGCGGTACGGCTGTCGCGTCCCAAGAGCACATTGGAAGCCCTCTCGATGGCCCTGGAATACGAGGCTGCGACGGAGGCGTCGAGGATCTGTGGCAGCGTCGGGACGGTGGTCGGAGACGACGCATGCGTAGAAGCCGAGCGGAGGGAGGACAAGCTGGAGCAGGTGGTCAACGCCCTCAAGGGACTGCTGGAAGGATGCAGAAAGGAACCAGCGAAGTGCTGTACGTGTGGAGAGGTTGGCCGTTTCCGAAGGAACCGCAAGCGCCCCAGGGTCGAGAAATCCAAACGTGTCGACATCAAACATAGAGCAGGAACCAGCCACCGTAATGCTGATGCTCTTTCAAGAAGACCGTGTCCGGAGGAATGTTGCCACTGCAGTCGTGCAGAGGTAAAGGAGGCGTCTACTTGCCGCACGACGGTCACCGACGAGGACTGGTCACCAGACGGGCTGCGGCGAGCGCAGGAAGGCGACCCTGAACTCCAACGGATCCTGAGGTGGAAAGAAGAGGGACGTCGGCCGGAATGGCAGGAAGTGGCCCCATCCTCTAGGACCCTGAAATCGTACTGGGCGCAGTGGGACTCCCTGGTGATACAGGATGGACTGCTCAAGAGGGTGCTGGAATCTGATAATGGCGCAGAACGACGATTCCAACTCATCGTGCCCAAGATCAAGGTGGCGGAGGTGCTACGTCACCTCCATGACGGAACCTCAGGAGGCCACCTGGGAATAAAGAAGACCCTGCAGAAAGTGCGCGAGCGTTTCTATTGGGTGGGCTGCTCTGAGGCTGTTCGCGAATGGTGCAGGAAGTGTACAGTTTGCTCAGCCAGCAATGGACCGCACCGCAAACCGAAAGCCCCGATGAGACAGTACAATGTGGGAAGTCCTTTCGAGAGGATCGCCCTAGACATTACTGGACCATTTCCTGAAACTGATTGCGGCAACAAGTACATCCTGGTGGCGATGGACTACTTCACGAAATGGGTAGAGGCCTACGCGATTCCCAACCAAGCAGCCACAACTGTCGCAGATGTCCTGGTGAAGGAGCTAGTGAGCCGCTTCGGAGTACCGTTGGAGTTGCATTCCGACCAGGGGCGTAACTTCGAGAGCGAGCTGTTCCAGGGAGTTTGCGAAAAATTGGGAATTCGCAAAACTAGAACGACGGCGCTGCACCCTCAGTCTGACGGAATGGTGGAGAGGATGAACCGCACCATGGGCAAGTACCTCTCGAAGGTAGTGTCTCAACACCAACGAGACTGGGATCAACATCTCCCCTTTTTCCTGATGGCCTACCGTTCTGCCATCAACGAGTCCACCGGCCAAACACCAGCAAGGGTACTGTTCGGGCGAGAGATGAGGCTTCCCTGCGATCTGAGCTTCGGTTGCAAACCGGGAGAAGATCTGGCTGGGGAAGACTACGTCACCGAGCTGCGCAGAAAGATGGATCAGATTCACGAGATGGTACGGACGAATCTCCAAGTTGCCAGCGACCGCATGAAGGATCACTATGACGTCCGGGCGGACAGCGGCATATATGAAGAAGGAGACCTGGTGTGGCTGTACAACCCGCAAAGAAGACGAGGGTTATCACCGAAGCTTCAGAAAGCTTGGGAAGGGCCATATACAGTGAAGACAAAAATAAATGACGTCATCTACCGAATCAGCAAAGTTCCGAATGGGAAGCCCAGGGTCGTGCATTACAACCGATTAGCGCCTTTCGAGGGAGACCACGACCAAGATCAACAGGTGCGCCAACTACGGCCCCAAGAGGATGAGCCCTCCTTTGAAGAGTTTATGGCTGCGTATGGTGGGACCGGGAAGGCCAGATTCGGTGTGACCAAGGAAGAACAACGGGATCTCTTCGGAACACCGGCTGAATATGCGCTGGCTCATTGCGTGGCCCAGGACCTGCGGATGTCCCGGGGAATTGCCGCGGAGTTTCGGACGAGGTTCGGCAAACTGGACGAACTCCATCAGCAGGGACCGGCGGTCGGGCGAGCGCTGAGGATTAAGCAAGATGGATCACAACGGCCACTCTTCTACCTGGTTACCAAGAGGAGGTCCTTTCACAAGCCCACCTATTTGGACCTGTGCGACGCACTACATGACCTCAGGGAGACCCTACTTAGCGAAGATCTAACTAAGTTAGCTATCCCGAAACTGTCCTGCGGATTGGACGCCTTGGACTGGAGGGTTGTCAGGAATATGCTGGAGGTCTTATTTCGCTTCACCGGGGTAGACATTTTGGTGTGTTGTTGGAATCCTGAGAGAAGTCCCCACAAGAAGACCGTGGCATGTTATTTCCACCAAACCTCGCGTTGCAGACAGGGGACCAACTGCAGATTTCTACATGGGCCTGTCAGGGACACGTTTCGGAACGAAACATCTTTAAGGCGGGGGCAGTGTAACGAAACGGCTCGCCGGCCGCGACATAAACACGCCGGGAGCTACACAAGTTCGCCTTATTGCAATTCCCGGAAGGACGACGGGAACAGTCGAGAGAGTTCGATGCGATAACAAGTTCCGCGAATTCTAGAATGATCTTCAGAACTTCGAGAACGTTCCAGCGAATATCTCGAAGGTTCTCGCAAGCGAAAGGCTAGCTATAAAAAGGGAATGTCGGACCCGAAGCGAACACAGTTGAACCGGTGTGTGTAAACATTCGAGCGAGAGACCGCGCGCGCTAAAATAAATAAACATCTCTCTGTGTGAAATAAATGTGTTAAGAGTTAGTAATAAATTAATTAGGATAATCGCGTAGTGTTTTAGTTTTAGTCAATAGTAAAAACGTTACAATAGATTACATGTTATACAGCGTGGTTGTCTGACCGACTCGTGACGAATTATCGCCCTGTAGGTATGTTTATTTCATGTATATAAATCGAAGTTGTTTGATGTTGACAATTGTATATATGACATTTGTCAATAATTACAAAATATAATCCGACTCCATCGAGTCCACTTCGAAAGTTTCTTCATCGAGAACTATTGGATTCGCAACCCTCATCCCCAACATTCTTACATCAATTAGAATATTTTTTCTTAGAAAAGAAATTGTCTAATTTGATTGTTATATAACAGATAATTGTTATAACAAATTATTCAATAATTATTGCAAAAAGGACCATGCAGTTGCTATTATTTCCATGTGCTACCCCAAATTAAAAAAAACAAAATGTTGAAATTGGTCCATAGTTACCGGAGATATCGCAAAATTTTGAGACGATTTCGAATGGAAGATATGATTTTCACTTTTGAACATTGCTGGTTGATTCCCCCACCACTTTGTAGATATAAAAATTTGTTTGATCACGCTTTTACAATCATTATTTACCATAATAAAATAAACATTTTTCCATATTTATGTTGGCCATTCTAAAGTTGAAGAATTGATTTATTCATATATACAGTTTCTAATCTTAATGTTGATAAATAAACGAATGGTGAATTTTGTAAATAAAATGGCTATCTCGTTTGAGAATGATCCTATTCAACTTTTTTTTTTAAATTCATGTAAAATTACCAGGAAAATGAATATCAAAACAACATTGAAATAAATTTATTCCTCGCAATGTTATTATCAAAAAACGTTATAAACAAATTAGACAATTAGCTAGATAAAATTCATTTTACGGGAGAGGATGTTTGAAATTCTAATTTCCAATGAAATATATTGAAACTATAGTTCAAATTGAATAAAATGAGCCATTGTAAAGTTTTCTACTATGACCACAACAACCCCTTTTTTAGGTTAAAAAAATGCACTTTTTAATAAGCAAATGCAAAAACTCGTAAACTAACTAATATTTTTTAACTAAAAATGTGGCCCATTTCAAAAACCTATAAGAAGAAAAAACTCTAATACTTCCTCTTGTACGTGTTTTTTAAATTCATTTAAAAAACAAATTTTATGCAATTTTTACCATTTAATCAATGTTTAAACAATGATCTTAACATTTTAAACTGGTCCTTTTTGAAAAATATCATTTCGTTTCACCTTAAATTTGATTTCAAAAAGATCTCATCCTGAAACGAATTACTTTATACTTTTTTTTTATTTCAGTAGGCAACTATAGCCCTAGAAATCTGGACCCCTAGATTTAAAAACGACTGCATCATTTAATTCCAGAAATAAATTGTTATGTTTTGAATGCGACTCATTTTATGTTTGCTTGATACCTACTTTATACTCCTTTTACTTTTCAAATCATATTCTACCAATTCGGAAAGAAAAATCCAGAAGAAACTCTGAACCCTGATCCCCCATATTGATCTTTTAGGATCAGTATGTAAACGTAAAGTTATCCGTAAAAGTCGTGAAGTATGACGTTTACAACTTAATCCTTTCGAAATATTGTATAGGTGATCAATAAAACAAATTTCCTGATTTTGTGCAGGACAGGAATATCATTTTCAATTTCAGGAATCAAAATTTACCGAGATATAGATAATGTTACGACAGAGAACTTTTTCAAGCATTTACACCGTTGCAGATTTCGCAGCTATCAATATCCTCGTTATCGATTATTATCGTAAAGTATAACATCTAACGGACAAGAGTTTTCCGTGACAAAGCGACATTGTCATCGAACTATAAATACAGTTTTACTTTTAGCGAAATTCTGTTACGTATAATGTTCGACAATACGAGCTCTTCAACTTTGTCATTTCAATTTCTAAAGATCCCATTACCTCCTGAATAAAATATCAATCTGGTAATAAGACGGCGTTTCAGACACTTGTTCAAATTGCACGTTATCGGTAAATAATACAGTCGGAAAAGACCGTTGAACGTTAATGTTAGTTGTTGAGCCGGCGGAATTCCTCGGTCACATTTGTTATTCATGTGTATGTTACACACCCAACAGATGTTACTGATTGGTTAATAATGGGGATTATCGCAATACGATATCCGAGCGATATAGTTTAATATTTCGGCCGTGAGTTATAAGATATGTGCTTACACGGTATCAGTTTGATAGTTTAATGTTGATATAATGAAACACGCTAGGTACATAATTAAAAGTTATTAAAACTATCCATTTCACTCCCTGTTTCCAATTAAGGTCCTAGGTAAATACTAGGTGAAAATTACTCTCCGTAGAGATTTTCATGGCCCGCCCTTCGTCCCACGGACAACGACTCGTTGGTATCTAGGTACCTATGCCTACATACATACAAGAGAGCATAAATTTATTTATTTAGTAATAGGAATGCGCAACGGTGCGGATCAAGTCAGCCGACTAACTTGATAAAATTGAAGGTAACTGAAAGAGGTGTTCAGAATGAAGTTTAAATGGCACTATTCCTTTTCGATTTCCGATCGCAAATAAGCTAATTTGTAAAAATGTTACAATATTGACACTTAATATTGACATGCAGAACTCAATATGTAAAAAAAGTCGGTATACGGACGATAATATTTACGTGATAATGTTATAAGGAAACATTGATGAAAAATGGAAAAGGTGAAGGTTTTTTCGTACTGCGGTTGGCCGGTCCAACTGGTCATTTTAGATACATTGTTATGACATGTGTGGAATTGAACATTAATCTTGAACCTTACATGAAATGCTACGCAGGATAATTGTTTTCATTAAATACTAAATGAAAGCAGTCGACTTTTTACACGATCATTTATATCATTTATCATAATGTTTTAGTCGAAATCGTAACATAATCTATTATTACTGCACTCATTGACCGATGCAAGAAAAAATACCGGGTGATTTTTAATAATTGTGATTATTTTTGTTAGGTTGGCACTATTTTTAGAGTTTGTTTACGGCACGAAGTTGTTGCACTTGATTGTTAAATTCAAATGTGACATCGAAGTTCAAAATAAATAAAATTATCTCTATCACGATTTATTTATTGAATAATGGTTTTTACAACTGAACATGACACCTTCATTGTAATGGCGCATTTTCGAAGCGCATTCCTACATGAAAATGGCCACTGGATATATTTCCAGCAATTGACTTACGATCAGTTTCTCGAAAGATACTCAGAGGAACAAACAGAATATCGTGTATTTGCACAACATTGTGGTAAGATAGTTGAACGATTTTTAGGCACTGTCAGCGTTAAAAAGGGTAAATCTACTGGACGTCCAACTGTTGCCACGCCGGATGTTGTGCAAAATGTAGATCAAATTATACAACAAAATCCAAATGCCTCCATACGCCGTGTATCCCAACAAACAGGTTTTTCATCAGCGATTACCTTATTCTACACTTTATATATTTCTTACATTTCAGGACTTTCCTATTCATCCTCTCGTGCAATCTTTAAAAAACATTTGCACCTACGACCATATAAATTTATAGTCGTCCAACAACTCCGCCCTCCTGATTTTCTCCAAAGAATCCACTTTTGTCACTAGTATAACAATAACCTACTCAACAACCTTGAACAGCAGGATATGACTTTATTTTCTGATGAGGCATGGCTTTCATATCTCTGGATTTATTAATTCACAGAATTACAGAACTTGGTCAGCACATAACCCCCACAATATTATCCAAGTCCCATTACATCCATTCAAAATTGGGGTCTGGGTGGCAATGTCACGAACACGAATTATCGGGCCAATATTTTTTCATGAAACGGTTAACGCTAAAAGATATCAAAGGCTTTTGTTGGAGCCATTTATAAATGAGTTGAGAGAGTTGACAAAAGGTTATTTTAAACAGGACAATACAACTGCATACACAGCACGAGCTACAACTTGGTTCTTAGAGGAATTCTTTCAAGACCGTTTAGTTAGCACTGGTTTGTGGCCTAGTAGATCTCCAGACACTCAAATCATAACAGAAACAATTGAAGATAACAAAAGCCTAAAAGTCATTAACAGGAAAATTGGTATGAACAAACGCGACATACAAAGACTAATGGATGCAAATGGCACCATCACATCAAATAAGAACGAAATCTTGAGAATAGTTGAAGACTTTTACGCTAACCTATAGAAAGAGCATTCGAATCCTGATGAGAGAGTGGCCATACCAAGAGTCTTAAACGTAGGATCCGAAGACATTCCCGAAATGACTTCCGATGAAATTAGGTCCGCTCTAACAAAAATGAAGAAAAATAAAGCCCCAGGGGAGGATAATATCATAACAGAGGCTATTAAGGCGGCTACAGAAGAGCTTGTGCCTGCCTTAAAAATATTATTTAATAAGGGCTTGGAAGATGGAATGATTCCTACTGGATGGTCAAATGCTCAAATTATTATCCTGCATAAAAAAGGAAGCCCAGCAGATCTAAATAACTATAGACTAATCAGCTTACTCTCTCAATTGTACAAATTATTTATGAAGGTCATCACGAAACGAGTAACCTCTAAACTAGACTTTTAACAGCCCAGGGAGCAGGCAGGCTTCAGTGCTGAATACGGTACCAACGACCACTTACAGGTTGTAAAAGTTTTAATAGAGAAATGCGTAGAATATAACAAACCACTTATATTATTATTTGTAGATTACGAAAAAGCTTTCGACACCATAAATCAAACAAAATGTTGGCTGCACTTGCAGATGCACGTACAGATCACACATACTCAAAACTAATTAACAACATCTGCAAAAATGCTACGGCATGTGTAAGCTTGGGCAAGAAGAGCGGAAAGTTTAAAGTAGAACGGGGAGTGCGTCAAGGGGATACCATATCCCCAAAAATGATTCACAACCCTTTTGGAATTCATGTTTAAAATGATTGAATGGGACAATTAAGGGAATTAACATCGATGGCGAAGAACTGAACCATTTATGCTTTGCAGATGACCTTGTGATAATCGCAGATCGGATTGAAAATGCAGCTGAGATACTCCACACACTAAACATAGCATCACAACGGGTGGGCCTAAAGATCAATCTATCAAAAACCCAATATATGACAAATTTAGTCCCTAGTGCTGGTATAAAGATAGATAATACATACATCGAGCAAGTATATGCCTACAAATATCTAGAACACGAAATCTACCTAGGGCGAGATAACCAAACGAAAAAAATAGAAAGACGGATTGGGTTGACTTGGGCTGCTTTTGGAAAGCTGAGAGGAAATGTCTTCAACGCGGATTTGTCCATATGCTTAAAAAGAAAGGTGTATAATCAGTGTGTTCTTCCGGTTCTCACGTATGGAGCTGAGACATTGACCCTTACCAGAAAGATAATACATAAAATTCAGGTAGCACAATGGGGAATGGAGCGCTCTATGTTGGGAATATCTTGCAGAGATAAAATTCCAAATAGCAATTTAGACGGGCAACTGGAGTAATAGATGCGGTGCGAAGAATATATCAACTTAGGTGCAATTGGGCGGTACATGTAGCCCGAATGCAGGATAATAGATCGACGAAGCGCATCTTGGAATGGCGTCCTAGATCAGAGGCCTTCAGTAACAGAGGAAGACCTCCTACAAGGTGGTCAGGCGACATAAAGAGAATTGCGTCAAATTGGACGCAGGTAGCTCAGGATCGAAGAGAGTGGGCAGTTATGAGGGAGGTCTATGTCCAGCAGTGGACACGTGAAGAGGCTGATTGATGATGATGATGATGATGAGATCTCCAGACTTGACTCCCCTGGACTACTTCTTGTTCCCTTATTGAAAAAATGTTGTATTTCGAAACCATTTGGACAATTTGCAAGAATTGCAGCACGCAATTGAAGTGGTTATGGCAAATATTGGACCTGAAATTCTAGTTAATGTTTTTAATAATTTACGCGTAGAGTTGAATGTTGCTTACAACAAGAAGGTCAACATTTTCAGCATTTAACTTGTTTCTTATCTCTATACAACTGTACATAACCTAATCTAAAAATGAATCAAAAGCAAACAAGTTGACAAATGACCACGCTAACCAACTACGCAGGGTGCCAACCCACAAAATTTGCTTCAATCATTAAAAATTACCCGGTATATGAGATTATATAGCTAATGACAGAAGGTTGTCCAGGCTCTCGGAGTTGGCCATTTTCTTAAGTATCCGAAGAAAACACTAAGTCTTCGCCAACGAATTTATTTGATAAGTATTAAGCGAACGGTTTCGACTGATTAACAGTCATCATCAGGCTTCATAACAAAAGTTTCTACCCCTTCGTCCCCTTCCATCGCGCTCGCGAACCGAGCCGATCGCCAAATCGAGGTTTCACTCGGACGCTGTCGTGTAACAGAGATAGATGCGTCGCAAGGCAACTGTCAAGGCCGATCTCAGTCTATTGTTGTCGCTCTCACTCTAGCTCGCACGCATTGGTCTGGGGTAACGTTACAATGCTTTGTGGACCGGCTGATGCTTTGTAGCCGGCACATCGATTTATAAGACGTATATCACGTCAATAATAATTTAAATCTTTCAAAAATTATTAGAATTTTTATTTAAAAATAGCGAGTTGCCAGTCGAACTACTTTGTTATATTACATTTTTGTAAAGTTGAGATAATAATTCACATTTTCCGACAGTTATTATCAAATGAAGTTATTACATAAAGTACAATTTTGTGAGTAGGATTAAAATAGTTCTTCACTAATATTATTGGAATGCATATTATTGTGGTACTTATAGACCGTTACATATGCATGAAAATATAACAGTGGTATGGACTTAATTATATAACGTGCTTCAAAATCATTGTCATCTAGTCGGCTGTGGAATTCCCATGTAAAATAAAAATAACCGCCTTGCGAAAATAGTAGTTTCTACTAGCTATACATATTCTCAAAATAACCTAGTTAACCTCTTTTAAATTATGGTTTTTCCCTGTTAAACGAAAACGAATTATGAGTATTTGTATATTTGTATTATTTGTTTTCGGCGGCGGTCAGCTCGTAAGGAATTTTAATGGCCCACCCTAAGATCGGTCATCTCGTAAACCAACCGGCAGGTACATTTTTACAGGGTCGTTTTGGATGAGTCAACTCGTAAGGGGATTCTCAGAAATAATCGAGGGGATGATGATTGCAACGAAGTAGTTCGAATATTTGTTGAAACTAAGAATATGATGTAAGGGGGTGGTATGTTACGTTCCAACTGAACGGTGACGAACACCGAGATAGTTATGGATTTTATTAAAAGTCAACGCGGGAAAGACTTGCTTGTTGTTAATAACGGTCGGGTTCCGTAGGGTTTTCCTTGCCCTCTCGCAAGGAATACGATAATCCCCCTTTTGGGATTTTTCACGTCAACTTTTACGAGTTGACCCATATCCTTACGAGCTGACCGATCTCGGCGAAGGTGAAATGCGGACCGGGATAAATTCTTACGAGATGACTCGTGCCCTTTGTTTTGGCCCTGAAAAGTGCCGTTAATTACCAGCAGTACTGATTGCCAGTTTCACAATAAATGTTCGAAGTGACACTTGTTGTCATAATTAGATAGGTTCAAATCAATAGAGCGCGGCACATTAAAAATTACATGCACAGAAATTCCAACGCCCACTAGATGACAATCATTTTGAAACACGTTGTACACTATAAGCTTTAATAAATAATATGCAACAATAGTTCAAAATATTCACTTTAAGAAGCATTCAAAAAAAAAGTATTACAGTAAGTAGTAATATTCTATCATTAAATCAGGGGCTAATTAATATTAATTGTAAGAAATGTAAGGAATCAAATATTTATAATAAAAAATAGATATTTTTAAAATTCTACTTTACCTTCGAAAGGTGGCGATACTTTCTAAAGGACAAAGTTATTAAGTAATTATAACGTATAATTATACGTACCTAACCAATTAGGTACCTAAGTAACTAACTGAAATTCAGTATTTATATAATGATAGAAAAATTCTATAACCTGACTTTTCTGATTTTCTGGAAAAGGTAATATGGTTCATGTATCTAAATTTCTGCCTGCTAACTAATTTACTCAAAAAATGGTATTCCAACTCACTAACTTACTGGTACTACGACTGATTAACTAAGTGACCAATAGGAGGACATAATTAACAACTAACTAAATATGGACCACCAACAAACTAATTAACAGTTTGAGTAATTGGCTTTCCGATAGTAAAAGCAACTAACTAAAACGACATTATTTCTATGATGAAATTCATAGATTTGTTATTTTCTCTTTTAACAACTAAGCTTCTTTTCATACAACTGACTAGTTACCTAAGTTTCATAACCCTGATAAAAATGTTAATTTTGCAACAGTAAGCAAAATAATAAAAAAAAATCTGGATTTTTCTTTCTACTGCATGTGTTGTGTGTTGTGTTGCAAATTGGAAACTAGTAATTCTAATTTTACTACATTTATTATTAATAATTCTTTCAAATCCCTACAAAACTTAATAAAATGAACAATGAGAAAATGAGTGATATAATCAATAAATGCATTTAATTTTCATTCAATTTTTGACTTATTTATTTTAATAACCAATCCCAGAAATGCTAACATATTAAATAACTGTTTTATTTTAATAGAACGTCAAGAATCTAAACTTGGACATACTTTGGGATTCCCATCATAAATTTTAAAAGACGTTTGTTCTATATTTAAATTTAAAAGCATCACACTTCAGCATAAGTTAATATTTATGTTTTTCATTGAATTTACTACATCTTTAACAAACGATTCTTGATTATTGATTTCTTAATGATGCAAAATATTTTATGGAGAAACATGTCATTTGGATAATAATTATTAATTAGTAATCTTCCCTCGTCAACTTTTTCAGTGTTATTTTATATGTTGACGAATGTTGATTGTTCTTATTTTACTTATTTTAGGAAGCAATTTCCTATAAATGACCACCGAATAGACTACCTGGCCCCATCCTCCTCCCTCGTCCCACTTTTTTTATCATTTTTATATTTTTGTCAGTCTGAAATAAGGCATCAAGTTGTATCGACAAATAATATATGTACTTTTAATGTACATATTTTCTTAAATAACGAGTTCACATTTTCATCCATAATTGCGAGTGAACGGGAATTTTCATACTTAGAAAATTATAGAAAATTACCTAATCATTCAACAACATTTTACATACCGGATTCACTATAGAATTTGATAAATATTTTCTATACACTGGTAGTTTAGTAGATAATTAGATTAGGGGGTGCCTCAAAAATCTGAGAAACTAAATTTGTTCTAATGTATGCATGGACGTCCCAGTAAACAAAGTAACTTGTTTATTTAGTTACTTGATAAAGTTTCTTGAAAGTCTAAATTCATTACGATATAAAGCGTAAAATATGTTTTAGCCGTTTTCTTTAATGATGTGTTATTAAAATTATTATTAATTTAAAACAATTTGTTTTGAACTCTTTTCAGTTGTTTTTAAAACTATTTGCTTATTTAAATATAGATCCAGATGTAATAATTAAAATCAAATTTTTTGTCACAGATTCATGATGGAAACCATTACTCCAAGTTTTACCCTAACAAGAAATTTAATGAGACACTTTCCATTTTAAATTTCACTTCTGGACGTAATTTACTGTACAAATATATTTTATGTTTAGTAAATCTGTGCTGGCAATCAACACGAAACATGAAAATGCCTACATCATATATGAAATCGTTATATACGTCAAAGAAAATCAGAGCAAATTCAGTAGATGGAAAATTATTGAATAGGGTACATGCAAAAGTTTGGAAATTCCGAACTAAAATTACTAAATTTAATGGCGATTTTCTGCTAAATACCTACCTCAGCTTTTAAAAAATAATACGGTATTGTCGAAAACGAAAAATTACCTCCCATTCGCCTGTCTACGTTTCAACAATTTACAACCAATAGTTACAGACTTATATAGGTTTTTAAGTTTTATAAATAACTTTGTTCCCAGAAGAAACCGCTAGTGGCATCGTAAGGAGGGGAAATTTCTTCCCTATTTGGTTGTCTTTTGGAGTTATTAAAAACTGTTCCAGGGATATACAGGTTGTATCAAATTGCCTTTTCGCCGTGCAACAAGTATCTAAAGAAAAGAGTTAAGTTCATGTTAAAATTAATTTTTACAAATGATTCTAAGCAGATCAAAATGCCTTAGTAAATTATACTTAAGGGATGGTTATAAACATAGGGGTAATTATAAAATTTGGCGATTTTATCTTACAGTGAACATAAAATGTACGAGAAGTACAGTGCCAAAGAGAATTAAATGCAATATGCTAATGTATTACTTTAGATGTCAGTAAATATGCTGTATAATAGGCGATAGATTAAGAGTTATAGGAGTATAATTTGATTTAAATCAAGGTACAATATTAATCTATGTCAAATTAGGTCTCTTTAGGTGATTATACGACGAATGGTACAAAATATGAATCAAAATTTAACTGAGTGAGATATTTAATGCAAATCGAATTCTGTAGAATGATTAATATTGTATTATCATTAATAGTATTACAATGCAATTGACAGGAATTTGGTAGAAAAGGGTTACTGACTACTTTTGAAAAAATATCCTTGTCGCCCCATTGTATCTACTATAACTAAAAAAGAATTTCACAATCATGATAAAGCCATTTTTTACTGAGATAGTTTTATTCTATTTATTTATTTAATTTCCCTAGTTATAACACTCATTGTACCTATTTTAATACATTAAGAAATGTCTAACATTTTCCTCTGTTCCTTTTCTACATTTCAACTTAAGAAGTCTAGAAGTTGAAACTGATGATTTGATGCACACAACTCGTATTCGTGTAAATTAGTTAGTTGTTCACTCACTCCTTATTTATTCTTTATCACTCAAGTGCCAATACTCTAACTTGGATGGGAGGCGCCATTCTTCAACCTTGTAAATTAGTGAGAGTAGTTTCAATGTCCCATGCAATATATTATGATGAAGATGCCTTTCAATATTATCTGAAGTACTATCTACTTTGTATGAAAGGGGAGAGGTTCGGTCATTCAGACATTGATTTGTTTGCGTAAACACAAAATTTCTCCTTTTGAAGGATCGTGTTCTAACGTGGGGCCTGCTTCTTTAAATATAATTTTACAATTTTTATGGTTACAATTGCTGAGCCTCGAAGTATTTAATGCTGATAAGTGTAGTATATGTCTAATTTAATTCCACAGAAGTGATTTTCAGAAGTATAAATCGATACATGTCCTTTTGCATGTATGCTGTACTTTTCTTAGTTTTTATTTATATATTGTCTGGTAGGATTATCGTAATGTAAAGTGGACAACTGGCTTACATCAAATATTTAACAACATACTGTAACGCGCTTGCTGCGGTTACTTGAGTGAATTGGCGCTGGGACGGATTTCGTGAGTTAGGTTAACGCTTTTAGGGTCGGTTTTACGGTTTTGCTGGGGCGCCAGATTTTTAAGGGTTTTCTCTCTCGGGAATATGCCTGGGTAGTTTACGAACTCAAGAGATTACCAGGGTTGTCCGTAGAAATGAAACACACAACCAAAATAGAAAATCCTAAATTATTTTATTCCATTATAAAATGGCAGTGAATAACAATTTATTTGACTAACACCTGTTGGTGTGTGTCGTCGAACGGAGCTCGGATAAATAAAAGTTATTCTACCTGAAATCGGAAAGATCGAAAATTGTTCGGCGAAGCGAAAAATGCGGAAACGCAAGATTACACTACTTTTGTAAATAATAAAATTAAGATCTGAAATATGAAAAACCCACTTAGTACTGAAAATGGGAAAGCAGAAAATTATCCTAACAATTTCACAACGACACAGAAATAGCTAGATGCGGAGACGATAGGAAAACGTGCAGTGTCTAATATTCGGTAATACAGTCTTTTACATTAGGAGAAAGCGAGAGAGCGAGCGGAAGATCGTGGTGAATTAATTTCCCCTAACACGACGAGGGAAAAATTAACTCATAGCGGTTCGGAGAGACGGACGTTATCACGGTACTACAGATCACTCACATATATCGGTCAGTAACGGACAATAAATTACGTAACAGATAACAGAGAGATCGGGCGGCGGAACGATCACAGTTCCATATAATTCAGTCGGTGGTACGTTTAAAATCGAACGGTGTTGGTCGGTCTAGATCTAACGGTCGGTAACGTTCACAATTACATATATCGGTCGGTAGAACGGAAACGGATATCAGATGCAACGGAAAAATACGGATAACGTACGGCTTGTCACAGACAAGTATTGGTTCGGATTAACTCAGGTACAGAACTATTTGAGGGGGGAGGTTTACCTACCCAAGTTACGTCTGAATATTTATGCGATGGCAGATTGAACATTGTCTTATCGGCCGCCATCTATCTGAGATAGGTTTGATTTCGCGGTTAACTGCACGGTGTGTGGTCTACCCTCAACTCTCAAAAAATATGCTTCGTTACAATACATAAAAACTGTTACAATTATTTGTCAGTATAATTCATTATTAATATTATTATTGTAAAATTTTTACTTACGTGAGAATCACTACACGACATGAGTTGTCTTACTTAATTTATTTTGACCACTTACACGCTAATTTTAATAAAAATTAATAATTAGGTAAGTAAATTGCAATAATCAAATTATAAAAATAAATTACGTATTTTTTAGTCACTTCTTCCATGTTAAAAAACTTTCTTGTTATAATAATTAATAGAAAAATATCCGCATATGATTAAAATATTTATATATATTAAATTATTATATTTTTAAAAAATTAAAAAAAAAAGATAAAAATATAGAAGACCAATATGAAACTTAAGCACTCACATAACTATAATTAATTTTTTATATTTTTCTCGATATAAAAAATATGTTTTAGTCACTCGTATAAAAGTTTCCACTTCTGTCGGCACTCAATCATGTGCAACATTTTTTATCTGAGGTTTTCCTACTTTAAAGAAAAATTCCGTGTCATTTTTCCACAAATTTTGAAAATAAGTTTTCGCGGAATTATAACATTTTTGTTACCCTCTCTGAAGTTCTTCCCGTATTTCAAAAAATTCCTCACCTCCAGTAAACATCCGTCTCAGTCGTACGCGTAATTGCTCGCATCATCCCCCAACCGGGGGAGTCGCCCCCTGAGCCTATCAACTCTCTCTTTCTCTCTCTCTCTCTCTCTCTCTCTCTCTCTCTCTCTCTCATTCTCTATTTCTCATTCTCTATCTCCTCTTCTCTCCCTCTCTCTATCTATCTCTCCTTCTCTTTCTCGTGGAAGCCGGGGGGTCGGGAGGATCCAAGAGTAGTTGTCTTAACACGACTCGTCGGTGAAGTGTATAATTAATCCTAAAATGCAGGTAATTTATGCCCGGGAATGTTCCTCGCACCCGTTCCTGCTAATTTACGAGATGTCAACACACGCACGGACATGCAGGATGATGCGAAAAGAGGGTCTCGCGCTCCCTTCCCCCGTCCTCCCGCAGGGTCCTGGGGGGCGAGTTGATTTTCGGCTGTCGTGGATTTTCGAAAACGGGACTCGGGTGTTGTATTTTTTTAATTAGGGGAGCTTACGAGAAATTAATGCGACAGGATCCTTCTCAGGAGTGTTAGAGTTAGAGAAGTTTCAGTGGGACGTTGTTGGAGTTAATAGGTTCGTATTTGACGTGTGATGAGAAGAGATTATTTCGAAGAGTTTTGATATGGGACAATTTTACAAAGAAAATATTTATCATTACTTAATATATATTGTAACGTTGATAAACCAATCACAATATTCTTTATTTTTACCTAAAGATATTATATATATACCACTTAACCTAACATACAGTGCATTAAAAAAATTATTTCTTACTTAAAAACATTCACGACTTTTGAACATTGTGACATCAGAAAAGTTAGAAATTTTCTGAAATTTTAGATATCCCAATTTAGAAGACATTTTTATTTCAGGCAATTTTTGAAAACTGGTTTCCTTGATGAGGGTATCGAAAGATTGTATTAAAAAACGCTATTCAGAATGAATATTCATTGTGGACTGTTTAATCAGAAACGACGTTGATCATCATAAAAAATTTAATAGTCTGCGTCGGACCAGACGGTGGAAGTGAAACTTCTTTGGCCATATGCACACACACATACATACACACACATACACACAGAGAGACCGGATATACAAATGAAATATAAGAGATTTTTTTCCAGATATTCAATATATTTCTTCATAAATTATATATAAAGGTAATTTTTGATATAGATGTGACTTTAGTATTATATTAAGCACCTATATATTATCATTATCAGTAATTTCTTCTATAATCATTCTTTCATCATGGTCATTTCGTGGTTGGTCATTAGAAATCGTACCGTATTCCAGAAAAGACACAAACGGTTAATCGGCTAAAGTAACTAAAAAATATTCTAGATTCAAACTTTTCAAGATATCTAATAAGTGTTTTTAAAAACTTCCTCCCAAAGCCAGAACGTGTACAAGAACGTATACGAAAACGTATAGAAAAACGCTATAGGTATTTCAGAGCTGACAGAATGCACGTAAAGCGCATTCCACTTCCATCGGGGGTACGGTTGTTCAAATAAATTATTGGTATAAAGTTTGAACAAAAACCAACCAAGTTATGGTAAATATTAATAAGCTAAAAAGCCTTTAATATTTGTTAAGCCTTTTTTATAAATAAACAATAAAAAAATTATTGTCTGTTTACATATAATGTTAACATAAGTCTTTACCAAGAGAATGAGCCCCAGTTTGTTAAGATCCATTTAGAAAAACCGACTGTACAGGACTAAGACTTAGAAAATGTTAATTTTCTCAAGAAACGGGATAAACAAATATAATTTTGCAAAAACTACTTCACCGATCGAGCCCATTTTTGCACACTTATAAAGTACGTCAGAACTCACTAACTCTAACCATTTCACGTAATTTAAACAGCTAATTAAATTATTATTAACATTAAATTTAACGCTAATAATTATTAATAATAACTAAAATTAATAATATTACTTTAGTTAAGGGCGGTTCAAGTTAACAACGATTATAAATTAAATTGGAAGCACTATTTTTTTGTTATTTAATTAAATACAGTACATATTTATTAACGCAGAATTTTTCCCGTGCAAACCGTTGTTAAATAGGTTCGATTGAAAGAATCGAAGCGCTCAAAAGACAACGATGTTTATTGGTAGTTGGTTACACGAATTATACCCCGCAATCCGTCGTCTACCGCGCCTGTCTTGATCAGACTGTCCACCCGGTACGTCACGACTCGCCGAGCTAGACGCTTTCCGTTGTTGTCACGTTGAGTCCGCTGTTAGCGCACGGAAACATCGGGTAACACCGTATTATTTTTTTTGGCTACGCTCGGCTTCTTGAAATTAACACACAGTAACACAGACACTCGGTAATAGTCGTGAGTGGGACGTCTCTGCGTTGCTTGGCGGGGAAACATTTCTCCTCGATTTGGCGATCGGCCCAGTTCGCGGGTACGATGGAAGAGGTACATTTTGCGCGCACTCTGGCAACACCGCTTTGTCCTTAGATTTCTCATCAGGCGTGACGCGGTTTCTCGACCGACACTCCATCCCAATGTATACAACTTGCGCAAAGAAGTTTCACTTCAAAAATTTTACTCACTACCTGCAACTAAATTTCATAGCTTCTGTTTCAGGTTTTTGTCTTGTCAAATAATTAGTTTATTCTTCTGCAATCGATGCAATTTGTCCCTAGAATGCCGTGTAGATAAAATCCTAAAGATGTAATTCGAATATATTGTAACGCGCTTGGTGCGGTTACTTGTGAGATTTGGCGCTGGGACGGAGTTCGGGAGTTCGGGAAACGGTTTTAAGAGTCGGTTTTACGGTTTTGCTCGGGCGCCAGATTTTTAAGGGTTTTCTCCCTCGGGAATATGCCTGGGTAATTTTACGAACTCAGGAGATTACCAGGGTTGTCTGTAGAAATGAAACACACACTCAAAAATAGAAAATCCTAAAATTATTTTATTTCCAATTGACCGTGAAAAATAATTCGTTCGACTAACACCTGCGAGGTCGTCGAACGGAGACCGGAGAAATAAAAAACTTATTTACAATTACTTATAAATCTCGGAAAGGAAACACAAATGCGAAAACATAAAAGTATCACAGTTGGAGAGAAATAAAATTTTATTCTAAATAGATCGGAAAGATTATTTAAATAAGCGAAAATGCGGAAACTGAAAAATTACAATACTTTTGTGAACCATAAAATTAAGATTTGAAATATGAAAAACCCTCCAAATATTGGAAATGAGAAAACGGAAAATTATCTTAACAATTCCACAATAAAAGAGAAATAACTAACTACGTAGACTATGGGAAAACGTGCTGTGGCTACTATTCGGTAGTGCGGCTTTTACATATCGAGAGAGCGAGAGTGTGAGAGAGAATACGTTAGGCGGGAATTAACTTTTCCTCAACGCAACGACGGAAAAATTAATTCTGGGTGGTTGGGAAAACGGACGTTTTCGCAGCCGCCGGTTTAACACGTAGTAAACGTTCACCCACAGATAGCTTATATCTAGCGGTCGGTACGCTCACAACAAGAAAATCACAGACAACGTATAGCTTACTAGCTAGCGGTCGGGGACGCTTTCACAATAGACGAATAACTACGAATAGTTCAGGCTTAAGACTATCGGTCGGGGACGATGCACAATTTACGTACACTCACAAATAACAAATAATTCGGCGGCTTATAACTAACGGCGGTGACGTTTACAATATACAGATAGACGGATCGGATCGACTTGCTATAAACAAGTCTTGGTTCTCGCCTTGGATTAACTCGGGCAGAGGACAATGGAGGGGGACAAGTGGCTCATATTCATTTAGTCTTGATAATTAAATGATGGTAGATTGAACAGTGCCTTATCGGCCGCCATCTATCCGAGATAGGTTTGATTTCGCGGTCAGTTGTATAGTGGGTGGTCTACTCTCAACTCTCTAAAAATCGGCTTCGTTACAATATTTTTCACCACAACTTTTTATATTCATTTCAAGTATATTGATAATGCCTATATATTTAGTATATTATGAACACACGAACTACATTGGTCACAAACTAAAAATTAATTCCAATATAATTGACATACACTATAGAGTGACATTCATTTAAATATTCCCACAAATATTTCTTCTATGTGGATATATCAATGAAATTCCATAAAATCTTTAAAACAAACGATGTATTGTATGATATCTTTCACCTTAAATCTGTTAGAATGAATGAAGGAGCTTCTAACACAAGCTTTTTAAAAAATGCACAGTTGGACATATTTGACACTTATTTCATAGTTCTCTACATGTCATCGGGTTTATATTTTATACAAAATGCGTAATTTCATTTTCTTTATAACTATAATTAATAGATGTCTATCGAAGAATTGTTTGATTGCCATCGTGCCAAGGAAATTTAATTACAGTTAATTATTAGATTCTAATTTTATCCGTTACGTAAGTAATCGAATGAACAATTGCCCTGTAAAGTGAATCGTTCGCTTATATTTTTTATTCAGGGAATTGTTGTACTCACAGGTTGCGTTAATTTAATATAAATTAGTTGCTTACTGTTTTTTCAATATCATGGTCGTATAAAAATATTAAATTTCTCGAATTCGTTCTCCCGGTAGTAATTCGAAAAAAATTCCCGACATCCCGTTACAAGCAATTTCCATATCCCGGAACGCAAAAGGAAAGTAACGAAAAAAATAAAAATAATAAAGAAATAACGCCCGGAAAACGCAAAGCACTTCAGAAAGCAACATATAATGGATTATCGAAAACTTTCCAGACTGCAAGATAGGGAAAACCTCTCGAAGCTGCGTTGTGCCAGAGAATATAGCGTTTCGCTGCGAACTTTCTAGGTATAGTTCGCAAACTCCCTGTCCTTCATAATTAGGAAACTTTGCTTCTTTACTTTGGCAGTAGCGGTGTGCGTTTCCCTGTTCCTGGATGATTTCATTAGTATGATGCCGGGGAAAAATTCGAGGGGAATAATTTTCATTCCTGTTTTTTCTAAGATAAAGAAAATTGCTCTCTTACGTTGAATTAAGAATGAAATGAAACAAGCGAGATTAACAAACTGGATACCCACCTTAACTCCATTGCCTATTAAATATGAAAAATTTTAAGTTTCTAATACACCGCAGATATCGAATCTTACTGATCAAAACATAAAGATCCAAACTAATGACTTGTATAATCCTTTCACCGCGGGATTATCTAAAGAGGAACACATTCCTTGATTACCTTCTTCTCGTCCTCCTTCTACATCTCCGCCTTTCTCTGTCTCGTACACACCTTTTGGCTGCGGATCAATGGGACCTTAATGGTGATTAATGCACAATTAGATCCTCCGCGATCTATACCTTACCCGACTTGCCAGAAACATGGAAATAAGCTAACACGTTAACGGGTGGCATTAGCCGTTCATCTGAAAATTTGATTAAAGGAAATGCATACTATGCAAGCGGCAAAATGCAAGTTGCAGATACTCCGATTCTATTGAGTCTATGTGTACACGTGTAATGGGAACAGCGAAGGTGCGGAGGGGTTTCGGAAGAAGACATCTTAAAGTGAAAATGTGCCAAAACGACGAAACATGCTTGTCTTACTGTGTTATGGTAAGTTTAAGTTTAAGTAAGAAATGTTTCTTTTATGTTGAAAATTAATTATGTACCTATAAACAGCAACGCTTATGAATCGATCAACGTAAAGGAATATACCGTCATGATTTAATCCCCTTTAATGTAATCACCCGCGATATCCTGAAGATTCCGCAATTTCTCCCTCTTCCTCCACCTATATATATTTATCTATCCACTTCCTAAAAATCATTTAAATTCCTCGCCGTCTGCGCTCGTAGTGTGTCCCCCCGATTCTCCCCCACCTTCAGCTACTCTAATGTGCACCGTTTGCGGGGGTTAATTAGACCTAAGGGGTGAGAGACTACGACTGGCACCGGGTATCACCAATATTGGCGCTATGCACCACGGTTTTAGTTAGTTATAACCTCGGTCGCCTTCTCTCCGCTCGACTTACGACGCGGGAAGGGGAGAGGGTGGATTAGCACGGTGGGAAATATCGAAAAATGGTAGAAATTCAAAGAAGAGTTTAACACTACGAAATGTTGTCTTCTGGAGGCAATTTGATCGAGGAGGTCTTTGTTTCTGTTGCACTTTTTCTATATACGATCGGTAATTTTTATTTTTATTTCACCGAAATATCATTACAATTGATTATTTCGATGTACGCCACTCGAAAAGATGTGACCGTCTCCCTTATTTCCATGGTAAAGGGGTGGACACGATGGCTCGCTGGAAGCCATTGTCACAAGTAATAAATCGTTTATTCCAAGTTAACCAGCATCAAGCAATTTAGTCCGTTTTTAGCTTCGTATTTTTTATACAATTGCCAAATTTCCTTAGTCTGGTAAATCTTTCTTTAGATCTTTCTAAGGTAACTAACAATGCGATAGAAGTTTTATTTCTTATTATAAGATAATTCATATAATTCAGATAATCAGATATTTCTAGAACTGATTGGTCTCTTTCAAGGGAAGTTTAAAGTTAAAAGCAATGAAATTGAATAACTGATTGCATTAAAAACAAAACAAAACACAAAAACGAAATGAGGCACTCTGGGAATGACCGGGAGGGGAAGCATAGCTTTATATAATACTATATATATACGTCATGTACAGAAACGATTGGTAGCTAGCACGGCGCTATCGCGCCGCTCTAGCCACTCTCAGATTCAGCCAACAATCGTCACCCCTAGAGCAGGCAACCGACAATACGAACAATTGTAACACGAGTTGCCACCAAACAGTTAGCGCGACTCCGAAATAAATCACTTTTATCTACTTTGCGTTACTAATGATCTCATTATTACATCGAAAGTAGTGTAATGATATTCAAATTATTACACTAGTTTTGGTAACTTTTAGTTTTCTTAAATTGATAGATCACCCTGTCACGTAGACGTGCGTAGACGTCAAGGTTAAATTATTAGTATTTCAGTAAACATAACTTTTAAAATTTCATGAATCTACATTCTTGTCTTCCATCTCGCTCACGTAAGTAAGTAGTTATTGAATTTGTCCTAGGGCTACTAGATTTTCAAATTCCAATACGAAACGTCAATGTCAGTGATGTCAGTGTAACCAACCCACGAAAAATTTCCTAGCGTAATACGAAAATTTGAACAGCCAATATTTAATGAATTAATAAAGTAAAGTAGATAAAATAGTATATTACACTCGTTTAATGAGACGTATACACTCGTTCTATTAAAGCACTCGTGTGACAATTCTCCGTCTTATTAAACTAATATAATATAATGTACTATTTATTCTTTTTTATACTTTTATCCAAGCCAAATCAAACAAACCTAACCTTCCGGACCGTAGTCGTAGGCCCAGAAACGTTTCCGTGAAGGATTTTCTCGTTCCGTGTAGATCTTAATCCAAGATGCCTACTCTCTGTTTACGTCGGCGGAGACGAGTTGTCACCCAACCCTTATAATACCCTCAGGTAAGGAAATAGAACGGGCCGAGTTGTCACCGGAGTTTTCGCACAGGTATATTTCAAGCCTTCTTTGGGATATTGAGGGTACTTTTCGGAATTCTTTAAATATGAATAAAATTTAACTACTCCAATGAGATGTAATATTACACCAAACATTTTGTTTTTGGTCAGTTTCCATCATTCAGGTGATCGGCCCTGTACGTTTTACTAGAATGTCAGTTCAAGTATGAAAAGTGAAAAAGGAACAGACATGTTGATTATTGACGGTTTTAAATTCAGTTTCCAAAAAGTTCTCTCTGGGGGTAGTGCAAAACGGTGGATTTGTGCGATTAGAAAAACGCTGTGTAAAGCTTTTGTCAAAACTAGTGGCGACGAATATAACGTTTTTGATTCTTGTTTAAATCATAATCATGAATCAAACATAGACAAGCCAACACTTAATCGACAAATATTAAGTAACTCCATAAAACGAAGAACAGTGGAAGATATATGCGAGCGACCAGTAAAAATAATTCACTTAGAACTTAAAAAGCAGGACTGTGCTAGGGCTGATACGGTTAAATCGTCTGACGTAATACGCTTCAGAAAAAAATTATATGCTGCCCGACGAACTGTGTTACCAAAAGTGCCAAGGACTGTAGAAGAACTTCACGAGTATTTTCATAACCATCCCATTAGAACAAATAAGATGCAGCTATTTACAGTAAATGGATTGAAAAATAACCATTATGTGCTACTTGTATACTTTCTTTTGCCCGATAAAACAACAAGCACTTATAAGCAAAGTTTCATCTATTTGCAAGAAGAAGGTCAAAAATTTGGAATCCAGTTTTCACCAAAAACCGTTACTGCAGACTTTGAAACAGCCATTCACAAGGCGGACCGAGAATCATTACCGAATTCAACACTAAAGTGATGTAGGTGTCACCTAGACCTAGACCAATCGTGGTAAGTAATGCAAAGTCGCAAATCAAAACAATAAATTAATTTTTAGACCTTGCAGCCATTTAACCAAACCATCCAGCAGTTACAAAATTTGCTGACTATTTTGTTGACACGTATGTAGCCGAAAATTCATCCTTACCTCCGTATCTATGGGCCGAAAAATCTTCATCTTTGTAACGAACCACAAACGCCTGCGAATCATTTCATGGTAAATTTAATATGTGTTTCTACAATCCACACCACAATATTCATAAATTCATTGACGTACTATTAGATGTTCAAACTGATTCATACATTAAACAAAGAAGTGTTGATGATCCTAAAAAGATATATGATAAATTCTAAATATTAAATAAACAGTTTGTAGATAAACATGTAGAAATGTTCACAACTGGTCAACTAAATAGATTTTATGGAATATGTTCTCGAAATTAATTCAAGTGATGGTGTATATGAAACAAATATAAGAGAATCTGAAAATGAAATTTGTGGCTCAGCCGGGATACGAACGGGTTCGTATCCCGGCTCAGCTATAAATTACTGCAATTTTATATGTGTGAAGATACCTGTTAATAAATTTAGATAGTCAATCTGTATCACGTGTATAACTTTTTTTGATATGACATTTTTTGACATTTGTTTTAAATAGATTTTAGTTTGTGAAAATATCGCAGCATTTCAAAATTGTTAAATAAATATAAATGTTTTCTTAATGTTAATCTTCCTATAAATTACTGCAATTTTATATGTGTGAAGATACCTGTTAATAAATTTAGATAGTCAATCTGTACCACGTGTATAAGTTTTTTTGATATACCTACACATATTTAGTAACTTATAATAAAATTAACATTGGGTGACAACTCGACCCTGGTCGGGGTGACAACTCGACCCCGGCCTGGGTGACAATTCGACCCATCATTTGTCAGTAATCACCTTATGGGTGACAACTCGTCCCCGGCCGTTTACGTTTAAGCAGTTTAAGCAAGAGCAAATTTTATAATGAAATATTTTGGTTGATGGACGAAATAAAGTAATTGCAACACTCAGGTAGGTTCTTCTTTAAACGCTGATTCGTTGATGTAATTTTTGTTATTTTACAGTTAAGGGTGGGTATTATAAACATGTTTACGACTTAACTTTGAAGTTAACAGCCAAGTTAACTTTAGCTTTTATAATGCCAGTTTTATAAAAGTCCCATTAAAATTGAAGTTATAAGCACAGAATAGTTAGTTATTGACAGAACTGTCGAAATTCGAAAAAAAAAAACATGAAGAGGGCAAACATAAAGATAACCTATAACTTGTGTCATTGGCGATAGAGGATGATTTCCAAAAATCTAAATAATTATTATACAAGCCTACAATAATTAAAATAGTTACTGCTGATCTATTAGTTGGTTATTGTAAATTTGCTTCGTTGTGCCCCATGTCTTGATCTCTTGATAATCAAAATCGATTTTTAAATTATGTTTCGTTCCACAAGTGGAAATGGTCTAACCGATTTCTAAATATCCTTTGTCGCTAAGGTCCTTCAACAATATTCACAGCATCTTCCTCTCCGTCGGTTAAACATTTCCCAAAAATACCGTGAATATCGTTTGCTAACATTTTTCGCAATTAAAAAGAATACGTACCTACGTACATAAACACAATAAAAAAATTGAGATTATAAGCACAGAATGGTTAGTTATTGACGGAATAACTGTCGAAATTCGAATAAAAAACATGATTTTCTACAAAGTTAACTTTAAACGATATCCTTTCCACCCGATAAAGTTAACTTCGACATTTTGAAGTTAACTGCTGTATGTGACGTCATTCCACAAGTTAACTTTGAGTTAACTGTCAGACAAGTTTTATAATACCCACCGTAAGGGTAAGTATTATAAAACTTGTCTGACAGTTAACTCAAAGTTAACTTGGGGAATGACGTCACATATGCCAGTTAACTTCAAATGTCGGAGTTAACTTTATCGGGTGGAAAGGATATCGGTTAAAGTTAACTTTGTAGAAAATCATGTTTTGTATTCGAATTTCGACAGTTCTTCTGTCAATAACTAACTATTCTGTGCTTATAACCTCAATTTTTTTATTATGTTTATGTACGTAGGTACGTATTTATGTTTGCCCTCTTCATGTTTTTTTCGAATTTCGACAGTTCTTCTGTCAATAACTAACTATTCTGTGCTTATAACCTCAATTTTAATGGGACTTTTATAAAACTGGCATTATAAAAGCTAAAGTTAACTTGACTGTTAACTTCAAAGTTAACTTGTAAACATGTTTATAATACCCACCCTAAAGCATTTTGTGTCCAAAACGATTGATAGCAAGCGTTACCATGGAGCAGGCAACCAATACAAAAAAAAAAACAATTGTAACACGGTTGCTACTAAACAGTTAGTGCAGCGCGATAATTGGCCGTTGCGATAGTGACGGTTTTTCGGCGTTTACACCTCTCACCGATTCAGCGCTTCGAGCGAAACCCGCCATAAGAAAGCTATGCTTCCAAAATTTCACGTAAAAAACTTTCATGTTATTTAGAACAAACGATTCAACATTTATTACTTTTCCTTTTTATTCAATTTATAATGAGATCCAAAAAGTCTTAATATTAATAAGGCATATAACTGTTTAGAAATATTATGAATCCAGTTTTTGTCTTAATAATCTTCATGATACTAAATGTCCTGTCTCATAAATATGTCGAACCAAATAATAATAAAAGAAGTTTGATGTAAGCTTCGGTTGAAATGGAGTATTTTTAACTATTGAGTTGACACTACAACAGTTCTTCCCCTGTCAAAATTTTACCCCATGGAAATATTAAACAATATTTTTGAAAAGAAGTAATTTTCGGATTTAACATAATTTGCTACATAATGTGAAAATAACTTCCTTAAAATAATCCTTTTCTAGGTAATAATTTGAGGTATATAAAAAAGATGAATTCAAGGGAGTATAAATTATTATAGAAGTTTCCAAATCATTAAACGGCGGCCAAAATCCTTTAATATTTGTCCTAAATAAATTTATTGCAATTTATACTCATGTTGATCGTAGACGAATTATTTCCATTCGATTTAATAAATACATCAATATTCCTTTGCATTCAATTCAGAAACCCACTGTTGTTGATCTAATTAAAATTTATTCACAAATTCTATCATATCCCAAATATTTTGATCCTGGCCCTGTAATAGCAAATTTAGTATACTCAGAAACAACCCCTAAACTCAATAGAAAAACGCATTTGACACATTACTATTAATATGGATCGATATATTGATACGCTGATAACAATTATTGAGTGAAAACAGGTTACTGCTCATGTTTTGTACTTTATTGAGAACTGGCAAAGTTGTACGTATTAGGAAGATGTACAGATGATCTGAATAGATAACAATACAATAATTATTTTTGAGTTTAGAAACATTTATCCCTTTATCTGTTTTTATTTTACGCAAATCACATTTCTCATCGACTCTTGGCCTAGTTAACTAGATAACTGTTCATTCTAGAACAACTATCGAAAATAGGAAAAAAAATTGATACTGAATTATACATGCTATACCATCGATTGCAATTTAGAAAAACGCAATTATTCATGAAAAAATTTCAATAGGTATTAAATAATTTAAAAACAATCTTGTTTAAAACACATTAAACAATTTAACGATCTAATATTTGAATTAATTTTTAAAGGAATACGGAGAAATGTTTCTTAAAAATTTCTAGTAGTTAATTTTTTACGGAAACATAAACGATAAAAGTTGTAGCTGTGTTATCCTCATACGATTTTTAGGTTTTTTAAAAATTTTCGGAGTATTTTTATGCTGTGCTTTATAAAATTACTTTATAGTATATTAGATAACGTGTTGAATTTTTATTAAAAGCTAAGAAATTTGAGGTATGTTTATAGAAATTTCCACTAGACTCTCATAAGTAACTAAATTATTTTTTTAAATACATTGTAAATTAGGTGATTAATTGTTTCAATATTTAGAGGATTTTCACAATTTAGAAAAATGTCATTATCTTTTATGCAAATCTGCAACACGAAATAATTGTGCAAAAACTATTAAACCAATTACACTGAAATTTCGCAGGTTGCTTTATCACTTCAAAAAAGTTTTATGGGGCAAACTCTGACACTCCTATATATGTATAGAATAGAAAAAACCGCTGTTAAAATATTTTGTTTCTTTTTTCAGTTTTCTTGACAAATATTGCTATGTTTTAACTAAAAATGTATTTCCGATTAGCGATCGATAATAGATGTAAAATTTATTAAGATGGCATTGTTCGCGCACGCATATGGCCAAAGAAGTTTCACTTCCACCGTCTGGTCCAACGCAGGCCGTAATTTTTTTTTCTTACTTCGAGTTTATGGGTAGGTAATATAAAGCTTCTATATTCTAGTTCTATATATTATATGAATGTATTTCTGACGGTGCTAAAAATCCGTAAAAGCTGTGGTAAATGTGGTAAATCTCCGGAACATCTCATCAAGAAGCAAAAACAAGCGAACAAGACTGATAGTGAAAGGTAGATATTAAATTTAGCATTAAATTCGCCTCAGGGCCGGGACGTGGAGAGAGACGGGGAGGCTCCGCCACGGTTTCGAAGGGATGATATAGGAGGGAGGAGGAGGTTTGAATGACGGACTGACTGAAAGGAAGGAAGGTTATGAAGCTCACCGCAGACCACATCACAGCTCTTCTCCTCTCTATGTTTGCTGGTGGAGTTCGTCTGTTCGAGACACAGCTCTTGCCGACAGGCAAGGTACAATTTTGATATGGAAATTCGCTCACTTTTTGGATATTGTAGAAGATCCTGGGAAAAGTATATTGGTTATATCAAGGGTTCGCTTGAATAACACGAACGAAAATCTATTTTGATGTAATCAACAAATCCTATAATAGTTACTATGTGTTCGAGAGTTTTATGGGAATTACAACACTTCATGATAATTCGTATCTAGAGTATGACGAGATCGTTGTCTACCGATAAACAGGCGACCTCAAACATAATTGGTTCTGGCAAAATTGACTTTTTCCATAATCCGGAATAACAATAGGAATATTAATGTAAAACTCCTCTGTCATAATTGACTCAGTTAATATAAAGTTTTAGAAGTAATTCACCAAATTTTCAACAATTTTACTTTATCAGAAGTTATGTTAAATAACTATTAGGAGTACAATGAACAAAAATAAATCAATCTAATTTCTAATTTTGTTGTTAAGGACATTTCACTCAAAACTTTCTTGTCTAAGACCAATTTTTGTATTTTGTTTCTTTTTACGAGAGTAATTAGATAATAATCATGATTAAGAAAGGGACGGGATCCATCATTTAAGTAACATCGAAAAAGAAAGAAGAGGTAATGCTTGAATATTAACGAATTTACATTTCGACACCAAAAAAAGGTTTTTTTTAAAAAGATTACCCAATACTGGATTTTCAAAATTTTATTAACAAATGGAAATTGATAAGGGGCCTACTCGTGTCAAAAGAAAAAGAAGTTTATAAGAAGTCGTTGATTGTATGAAGTACGAACTACTGAAATTTATCTTTACCTTTTAAAATCCAGATATTTACAAAACTGTTAAAGTTGGCGAGTTGTAGTCTAGCTAAACAATTAAAATGCGTCTCGTTGACCTACCCTTAGAGTTACATCGCGAAATACTAAAGTGTAATTTTTGATCTCAAAATAAAGAACGTGAGCCAATTACGAGCTTATTTAAAAAGTGGCCCAAATTTGGATTTTCATAATATAGGTCTCAAACAAAAGTGGGTGGTTTGTTCGTGCCAACAGTTAAAGTCATTAATCAAAAATACGTTTGCTTTCTCACTTGCGAAATAATACGTTATGAAGGTACGAAGTGTTTTAATGTTTTTTTAGAAATCACCATTTTGAAATTCTTGAATTAGATGTTTTGAAACTTGGTTACAAAATTAGAGAGCGTCCTCTTGGCCTACCCTCTGAGTTTCATGCTGAAGTCCTTTTTTAATATTTTCTATAATAAAAAATATTTTTAATTTCATGTAACGGAATTTTAATCTTATCTAACATATTTTATGGCACACATATCCACATGTCAGTAAGATTAATCGCAATCAAGTTAGTCGGTTTTAAAATACACCCCAAAAAATTACTAATTCATCCAACTACTGCCTGAACAAGAATAATTACTCATAATCTTGAAATTAAGTTAAATATATCAGCGAACAAATGAAACAAATTATCCTACTAGATTTTAAGAATTGTATATACTATTCGTAAAACAAAACGGCGTCGCACCGGCCACTGCGAACTTTAGAACTTTTTTCTAAATATCACAGTTTCTGAAATACCCTTAGAATGAACAGATTTAAATTGGGCCGCGGACCAAAACTCCGACCTCTTTTGGAAATCCATACAAGCTCAATTTTAAGAATATTTAAAACATATTAAAAATTGTAAACGAACGAAAACGTTACGTGATGCTAACGACAGAAAGAATTCCTGTCCTGATGCATTCTCTAGTTGAGATGAAAAATATATAAAGAAGAGTATACCTACTTTTTTCAAAAAAGATTAATACACTGGGAACTATTAGATATAGTCAATCAAAATCTGGGCGCAGAACAAGTGGTGTCGCTTAGATTTACCCCATTAGTATCGTGCCGAAATTGATAAGTGGATTAATTTAAAAAAAAAACGAAAAACGATAAGTATAAACTGCCTTTCAGGGAAAGTGTACCAAAAATGTTATAGTGCTTTATTGTACATATAGGATATTAAAGTGGTTATTCAATTTTAACGATAATGCCTAAGGGGGATTTCGAAAAAAAGATATGTAAACTACCCTTTAGAGGAAACTTAAGCAAAATTATATTAAACTTTATTATTCATAATGGATGTTTAAAAATTTAACAATATTGCTTGAAACGGATTTCTCTAAAAATTCAAGAAACCGAAAAAGGCCAAGAAAGATGAGAGAGGACTTTGCTAAAAAGTGTATAGGGAAGTTTTGGAATAGCAAGAAATCTAAGTAAGCAGTTTTGACAATAGGTATATTATATCGGAGGAAAACATACCACTGACTCAACCACTCTGACACTTTTTAAAAACATATTTTTTGAGCGCAGGTGATGTTCAATCGTATAGCAATGCTAATAACTCAGATTCTAAATTTGACACTATTACAATACCTCTCACAAGTGAGTATTTTATGTGAGAAATTAAAAATCTGTTAGACCGGATAATCGTATTTCATTGAATAATTATAAATACATAAGTTTCATCGCTACTATAGAAAACCAGTCCATATTTGTCATCACAGCTTTTGTAAAAACCATTCGAACGAGAATTTTCCAGCAATATGATTTCAGAAGACAGCGACTGCACTTAATGCATTATTGTTTCATTTCCCATAAACATGATAAAGCACTTCCGTTGTTTACAATTTTACTACTTCCATAAATTGCTATTACAGGAATAATCAATTTCATTTATTTGTAGTTCGATTTCAGAGGCAATTGGAGAATTAATATGCCCAAAATACCCTCCATAGGCGATTGAAAAATTACCGATACCGCACCGGTAAAGAAATATTTTGAATTCTTCCTCATATATTAATAAAGTTTCGCCACAACCGCCGTTCGGCGTATTCTGCTCCTACACCCGATCGCAACTTCCTTTTTAAAATTCTAACACGGATTCCTACTCAATTAAGCTCGATATCAGATTTTTGCATACGAGCGAATATTCGAGAGAGGTTTCTAAAACTCGTGATCCTTAGGGGGTAAATAAATACCTAACATATCGCGCGCGGGTATATGTGTGTAGAAGAGATAGAAAGGGCGAGATAGAGAGAGAGAGAGAGAGAGAGAGAGAGAGGTAGTGAATTCCTGGATCATTAAGGGTAGATCAAGTGTGTGTATATGAATTCCAGCCCTTATTTATACCCTTTTGCTAACATATTTACCGTCCCTGCATAGCTAGACCGTCATTAGGAGGATTATATCTCCGGACATATTTTTTTTTTTCGGGGAGGATTAATGAAGTAGGACGGGCTTTCTTTCTCTTTTTTTAATTATTAGAAGGATTAGTATTGTCTGTGATAAACTTTAATACCGGGCGATAAATCTTCTCGTCTTGAAAGAATACAAATTCCCCACGTCTTTTTTCCATCTCCAAGATCGATCCTCAATTTACGTTCGAATCTAAAAGAGAACGAGCGAGAGGAATAGAGAGAGGGAGACGTTTTAAAATCCACCCAACGCTAGCAACCCTTTAGCGGGGCGCTTTATTGTAATTTGTGACATCTGTGATCTGCGGCGGCATGGAAATACGGCCCTTTTATCCTTTATCGCATAATGAAGAAGGTGAAGTAGAGAACAACTTTCGATCCCACCTCCTTCCTTTCTCTATCCGCTTTGATGAATTTTATGCGTTTCTGTACGGAATTCGATGGCTTTTAGTTCGGGGACCGGCGAAAAACTCACTTCCTAGATAAAACTTTAAAGAACTAGCTATTTTAAAAGTGCAATATTGCTCCTGATTTCTACACATTAGCTATGCCAATAACGGTAAGCGTCGATTGCATCATAACACCTTCCTCCATTTGTAGATTAATAAAACATAACTAAATCTATCGATACTAAAGGAGTTACTTTGAATTGTTAATTAAATGAAACTAGTAATAAAATGCGCACCAACAAGGATATTTTCGAAATATTTAACGCAAAATTGTGTGGAAACGTGTGCATATTATGACGATTACAACTCTTCTAACTTTTTGAATCGTTATATCTCAGAAACGGTGGCTCTCAGGAAAAAAGTCCTAGACATTTTTTATAGATAATAATCTGCTCTACAATTTTTTTCTGAACTAATTTTATGATAAAACTTAGCGTGTTGCTGAAAATCGCGAAAAACCCGTTTTTGTGACTTTTGACCCCGAGTAAATTTCTTTCCACGTGCCGGATCGATGAGGACTTTTAGATTTAATTTATAATGGTGTTTTGAACAATACTCCCAATTTTCAGCTGAGTGGGAATTTTTGTACCCTCACTCCTAGTATTTGGTCTAATTTGACCGGATTATAATAGAACTGAACGAACACCAAATAGACATATGCGCCCTGGCAGAGACAAAATGGAAAGGAAAAGGAACCATAAGATATAACGAATACACCATAACATACAGCGGCAAAGAGAAGCACCTCAGCAGGAGTGGGACTAATCATACGTAACAAATATGAAGACAATATAATCAACATTAAATATACCAACCAAAGAATCGTGAATGTATCCCTACAGCTGGAACAAGGTGAGATACACATTATAGCCGTGTACACGCAGGATATATGGAAACCGAGAGAGGAGTCAGAAGCTTTTTATGAAACCTTACAAAGTGAGATAGACAACATACCTAAAAGCAGGAAATACATGATCGTTGGCGACCTGAATGCGAGAATTGGCAATACTGCCATCCCTTCAGTCATGAATCGTGACAATAAGAACAACATAAATTCCAATGGTGAATTGCTCATTGATTTCTGCTCCAACAATGAACTCAGAATAAATAACAAATTTTTCCACCACAAACCACTACACAAGATAACATGGATGAACTCGAGAGGGTTCAACCATTGACTATATTATAACAAATAGAGCAATACACCCCACTTACATAACTGATATCCGCTCCCTTACCTCAGCTAAGATAGGAAGTGACCACCACTTAGTACTATGCAAAATGAGACTTAAGCTGCAAATAAAACGGAATCCTACACCAGAATATACAGAGAAAATCAATATCGAGTCTATCATGGACCTTACATCTCAGGAATTATACTGCAAACGCCCACAACAGAAAATAGAGCAGAACCAAATAGAGGAAAATGACAGGGTAGAAGCAGCATGGAATAAAATAAAGAACAATATTATCGATGCCGCCACGGAAGCCTTAGGCAAACGAAAGAAACATACACAACCAAAAACATGGCAAACCTTGGTTTACCCCAGATATAAAAGACTTGGCAAAAGAAAAGAAGGAAGCATACATTAAATACCTTTACAACAGAACAGAGGAGGAAGGAAGGAGATACTAAGAAATAAGAAACATTATTAACTCACAAATATCGAAACATAAGATGGAGTATTGGGAGGGATTCACAAAGTACATGGAACACGACATGTATGGTACTCAAAAGAAGGTATGGGGTATGCTGAGTCGAAGAAGACAAGAGACAAACGAATACACAGAATTTTGAACAATAAATGAACAAACTTGGATAAATTATTTCAAAGAATTTTATAAAGACAATGTCACTACAGGAAATAACAACACTGAGGAACAAGAACATCACATAATCTCAGCCAACACAAAAATTTCGTCCACCCAAGTTCAAGAAGCAATAACGAAGCTGAAAAAACAGAAAGGCTCCTGGTGGCGACAAAATTAACAACGAACTCCTAAAATACGGCGGAACACCGAGACAGAAACTAGAATAAGAATTAATCACAAACTAACATCAAACATAGGCACCCCTTCAGGAGTAAGGCAAGGTGACTCTCGTAGTCCAACGTTATTTAACCTTGTCTTAGATTCAGATTATAACTGAAGTAAAACTGCTAAAAATAGGCTATAAGCTCGGCAATGATGTGATCAGTTTGATCGCATATGCGGATGATTCTGTAATTATAGCTGAGAACGAGGACGACCTCCTGAGACTCCTTTACCGCTTTCACCTAACCTCACAAAAATACAACATGCAAATATCGACGGCAAAAACCCAATCAATGGTGATATCCAAGGAACCTCAAAGATGCAAACTATCCATCAATTACAAAACAATAGCACAAACTATGACATTTAAATATTTTGGCGTAGGCATAACTAGCGAAAGGAACCTTATAAAAGAAGTAAAAACACAAGCCACCAAGAGCAATAGAATACACGGAGCTCTTAAAAAAATAGTATGGAAAAACAAGTTTATGTCCAGGGAGGCTAAAACCCGAATCTGCAAGACCTGTATCCGCCCAATACTGACATACGCGGCCGAAACCCGAGCGGACACATCCATCACAAAAATAGTGTTAAGACATCCGAAATGAAGATACTGAGAATGGTGGCCGGCTACACACTCATGGATAGAAACCCCCCTCCCGAAATAAAGAGGGGTCTCTAGAATGTGATAGATTTGCTGGAGTTGTGAGACATTTGTTATCCATAATATAAGATATATTTAATAAGACACTTTTATGGAGAACTTTTCAAGATATTTCAAAACAAAACCACAAATATCTCAGAAGAAACGGGTTCACAGTTCAAAATACTTGTAACGGGCCACAAAATTTGTAAAGAAGTAGTTGAATAGTTCTTCAGCTTTTTTACAGCTAAGGGCACTTTTCTCAATGTTTGAATCGATAATAATATTTTAATATAATAAATTGAATCTAAAATAATTAACAAATATTTTATATTTTTACCTCGAATAGGAACTGTATTATCACTTGCTTCCTTGTTTTCCACATATTCCAGTTGTGTAAAATATTCGTTTACAACTACGCCCACCAAAAGATATTTAAACGCATCGTAACCTGTAATGTACAACAATTGCATCTAACGATTTAGTGATTCAATTATTTTCAAAATGTAGTATGATTTCTATTTCCGCCCGCAGATTCTCGTTAATCTCATCACAATCATCAATCTCATTACAAGTGATTTCAGAAGTTGTATTACAATACAGTGTATTTTAACTTGTGTCAACTATACAAATCGGTCTAACAGAAATATGGATCCAAAAATATAGTTGACCTTGCGTAGTTGTTCCTAAAATTTTCTTCTAAACTGACTCGTTTCCTGATATTGTAAAACACATAATGTCCACGTGCCTTTTTGAAACCCTCCACCCCATCTATATATGGAGACGTCTTCAACATATTAGCCCCGTCGCAGATAGGCCGATTTTAATAGCTCGGGGGAAAATTAAACCACATAAACATCATGCTTGCTTATTGTGCCCTCCTTGATCCCATCTTATCTTAGGAGCCCTTTTGCTCCATTATCATCGTCATTCATTCGACCTTTATGGCCGTCCTATACGGAGATTAGGGATAATTATTGTGACGGAAAAGGATTCCCGAATTCTAACCGTTAGGAAAATATAGTACGACTGGGGAATGCCATTCTAAGAATGACTAAAAGGTGAGTATTTAATTGGAATACTAACAGCAATTATTGTTAAAACATTTATTATTAATTTTAATTTTAATATTACTTTATATATTTGCCGTATTGCAAGTAGACACATTTATCAATTCATTATTACACAAACAAACACAAAATTAAAATGTTAAAATAAACATAAAAATAAGGTAAAATAGATCACAAAGAGATGTCTAGATTGTTAATATATTCTCTTAAGTCTCTCTGAAGTCGCAAACAGCAAGTGTCGAAGTTTACTGTGAAATGATCATGCCGTGCATTCGTCTATTATAATATGTTTGATGATCTGAATTACTCCGCACTCACCGAGTAGGGATGCTAGTTTTCCCCACTTGTACAGAGAATATGAACATCTGACATGTTCGGTTCTAATTCTGTTGAGGGTAGGCCATGGTTTCCTCGGTAAGTTAAAGCCTGGTGGCTTTCGAGTAATGCATGGCATGGTGTTGTTGTGCAGACCACTCATGAGCCCATACATTGATAAAGTTAAACTCATTCTCCACAGCCGTTTCTGCTGCGTCTAGGCGGTTTCGGAGTCCGGCATGATTTGCTTCCTCAATATCATGATGGATAGGTAAATTTATATTGCTCACAATCTATTTGTATTCGCATATAAGGGCAACTGTTTGTCGGAGTTATGGAGGCTGGATCGGTAGCCATTGCGTCGGAATTGATTTGATTACGCCAGTTATCTTTCTTAAGGTCTTATTTAATTGTGCTTCAATTTTCTGTACATGAGCAATCTTCAGCCATTCTGGAGCGCAATAGTCAGCTGTCGAGAAAACGACACCTAGAGCCGAGGATCGGAGACTAGAGGTGGAGGCCTCTATAATAGCCCTTTGAATAACATTGTTTCTTGTTCTTATTTCGCGGTAGTTTTTACTCTGAATGAAAGTGTCCCGTCAAGAGTTACACCTAGGTATTTTGGGGTTTTGTTATGAGTAATTGTGGTTCCCCCAAGCCGTATGTTTAGCTCTCTTATTGCCAAATTGTTATTTAGGTGGAAGCAGTAGACTTCTGTTTTCGCAGCATTTGGCTGGAGCCTCCATTTGCGGAAGTATTTTCCCATAGTTAGTAAGTATTTATTCGGAGGATTTTATTTTGCTTTATCCTACTGCCACTGTCCAATCGGCGGCATATCCACAGTTTTTTGATTTTGTTTTTCGAATTGCTGCGATGTTCAAGCTAAACAGTAAAGGAGCGAGGACTGATCCCAGTGGCAAGTCATTTTTCAAGTTTTTGGGAGAGCTGTTATCAGATCCCATGATGACCGGTAATACCCTGTGGTTGAGCGTGTTATTTACCATTCGAGCTGTTGATTTACATAGAATTATCTCGAGAACTTATATATCATTCAATGTCTCCAAACTCTGTCGTATGCTGCTGATAGATCGATAAATTTGGCGGAGGTATTAGTTTTCTTTGGAATCCGGCCTCAATGTAAGTGGTGAGTGACAGAACCTGGTCCACGCAGCTTCGTCCTAGGCGAAAACCCGCTTGTTCAACTGGAATCACCTCGAATCGTCTTGGGATGATTCTGTTGTATACTAATCACTTCATTAGCTTGAAATTAATTTGAAATAATAATGGTGGAACTTGCGTGAAAATTATTGGAGAGGTTTCTCATAATTCTTATCTATCCACAACACAACAGAGAATTGAATCAAGATGTTTTTTCGTTTACAGGAATTTATATTAGGAAAAGAAAATTGCCAATGTTTATGGTAATAAGAAAATAATAGGTGTTTAGCGTCCATTGAAGCGAACAAGCAGTTACTCGAATAGTAGTAAAATTCTCAAAATCTTTCTTAGCCAATTTTATTACATCTATGGTTAAATAGTTTGTGAAGAACACTTTATTGTTATCGTTTTTCTGTTTCTCAAAATTCGCATGACCGATAATCTTTAAATTTTGAATTTATTCCACTGTCGAATCTGTGTAATAAAGTTATAGAACATTTTTGGCTAAATCGTTACTGGTAGGGGAATTATATTCTTGTCGTTTTTCGGTTTTTCGTAAATTACTCGAAATACGCCCTAAAAATTTTCCATGAACATTAAATGATATTATTGTAATAAAATAAGAGAAAAGTCCGTTGGACACATTGCCATTGTTTTATTTTATTTACAATATATGAACTATGAACAATGAACTTTCCGATATTATTTTTCGAGATTTTTAATGATGATACAGCTAATTTCATTACGATTATAAATTAACAAGGGTATTTTAAAAAATAACTGTTAAGGTCATTACTTGAAAAATGAGGACGTAAGTAATTTTTTTTCAATTTTTAGCAGAAAATGTTTTATTTTAGGTTTTTCTTAGATTTTTTTGTAAGCACTCATTAAAGCTGGAATAAATTATATTCCCTACAATACCAGCCTGCGTACAGATGACCAATCTCTGTAGAGGAGTTGTGGTGTTATATGCCACAGCCCTTGTAATAATTGTTACGGCTGGTTGAATAGAATAGAATAGAATACGCGCGAACGGTGTATCGAAATGTTCACCTCTAATAACAAATTTGTTTCTTATTTTAGATATAAACAGAAGATAACTTTATAGGTTACTAGATAACAAACACGTAAAAACTTCAGATATCACAAATGTTCTACACTTTTTACTAAAGAGAAATGTGCTTTTAACATCAACCTCATGAGTTTTGTACTCAATTGTAGTAGGCACAGTACATTCGTATATTCATCATCCCACTTTATACGTATGCCCTTTTCATAACTATATTTATTTAAATTTTACAAGTGGAACCCTCATAAAAAACATATATATTTTTAACAATATTTTGATTAAATACTGACGTTCTGAAATAAATCTGAGCTTTTCATTATTAGCGCCTGAATTTTTTATTGTCCTCCTTCTTAATATTAATTCCCCACAAGTGCCACGAAATAAAAATACGGCGAGAATGCCAAATTCGTTCACCTGTCTCTACTCCCACACTCGGGGAAAAAAGGTTAAGTACCATAATTGAACCGAAACGTGCGTGTATATTTTACTACGAATGAAAACGTATATTTGTGTAATTTTCTAACGGTAAATATAGGGAATGGGAAACTTTATCTCTAAGGAAGTTTGTATTACGGTTATTCGAGGTACGGGGTCTGCAAGGGGGGCACGAAAGAATATTATTTTTACATCAATGGTCCTCGGAATGGTAATAGATTTGACGTGACGAGGGAAATTGGTTTTTATCTTATCTCACATATGGGTGTATATCACTATTGAGAAATTTTTTATATGCCTATTTATTTGTTATTTATTTTTTGATTGATATAGGTAAATAGAATTATTTGCCAAATAATTTGACGATGATATATATATATATATATATATATATATATATAAGTCAAAAGAGGGTTAGTCATGGCAGACTAAGTTAAACACTAAAGTATTGACTAGTAGTGGGAAGCTGCCAGGGCAGGTAAGTAAGAAGACTCTTTAACTTAGGAAGCTTTGGAAATATTTTATTTCTTCTTCAGCCTAAAACTAACAGCAAAACGCGTGTATCAGTGGCGGCAATTATCGAAAATACATTTGTTAACAGTTCTACTTACAGTTGGTGAGGATGAAAGTGACGCTTACTATCAGGAACATATTACGATTAGGTAAGCGTCACTTTCATACTCACCAACTGTAAGTAGAATTGTTAACCGATGTATTTTCGATAACTGCCACTGATACACGCGTTTTGCTGTTAGTTTTAGGCTGAAGAAGAAACAAAATATTTCGAAAGCTTCTAAAGTTAAAGAGTCTTCTTACTTACCTGCCCTGGCAGCTTCCCACTACTTAGTGAATACTTTAGTATATATATATATATATATATATATATATATATATGTATATATATATATATATATATATATAACTTTGTAGTCACGGCTGAATTAGTTAATAAACTAAATCGTAACGGGGATGCAGCCTTATCTTGGGACTTTTTTTGGGACTTTTTTTAAAAGAACACACTTATTCCTTTAATATAGAAGCTTTCGACAAGGTTTATTGTCTTTATCAACTGTAACTGTGAACATGGTATGTTTGTTAAAAATTATTATACAAAGATGAAAAATATATATTTTGTTGTAAGTATATATTAAACTTTAGTTTCAGATTTATTAAAGGATTTCAACACAATTGATTTTTTTTTTAAATTCTATAACTCGTGAAACACACCTTTCCTTACTGAGGACGACCTGAATAAACATAAAATTATAATTTGGGAAGTTGTAACAAGTTTAACTTTGTAAATATTGTGAGAAGTCTTAAATCCAGGCCATTTGAAAATTTAGAGTAGCAGCAAATTTCCTGCAATTTGTAAAACATTTTGTTTGGCCATTGATTATTGGGTATTGGCGTTTTGGTTAAACGTAAGACGATAATCAAGGAGTAATTATTTATATAATATTATATATCTCAAAGGTTAAATCGAGCATATCTTGTCGTTTCCAAATTAATTTCACCAAATTTTCTGCAGATTCTGATATATTAGTGATATATTATTCTTAATTTAATAATGACGATCTAGCCAGTTATAGACTCTTGACTCAGAAAAGTGTCTTCATATTCATTCAAAACATTACCTACATCTTATAATTAAATTTATATTCAAAATTTTGTGTCCTGTGGCTTTATTCTGGTAAAACATCATAATAACTCAGAATGGTGGCAAAATAATCACTTAAAACTTTCTACGTCTACAGCATAGCTTAAATTCAACTTTTAACAGATTCCATCCAAATTGGAATTCTTGCAGATTTTTCGAGAATTGTGAAATTTTGACATTTTGTTCATTGGGAACATGCCCTTTGAACATAACATAAGGAAAGATTCTCATGTTCATCAATTGACACGTCCTACATTTTATACTAGAAGCAATTTCAATCATATGAAAAAATATCATTGAAAAATTTTTCATAAATTTTAAACTAGCTGTACCTAAGTGATGCCATTCTGGTCATAAGGTATCTATTTAGAAAAATGCTGTTGTATTTAATTCAGTCCTTTAATTTCATGCCTTATAACAACACCTAAATCTGTGTTAATTGTAACGTTCCATTTATGTTGGAGTTCCAAAAAATTTTTAATATCTTGTGAAACAAGATGCATCCTTTATTTCGGTGATATCGTTGTAGTTTAACTTAAAACCATATCTCAGAAAATGGTTGTTGTAATAACTTAAAACTTTTTACAGCTCATTGCGACACTTAGCTAGAGCACAGAACAGTTTTATAAAGATTGGCGTTTCGTAAAATGTGAGGAGAGTTGTGAAATAAAGTGACAGAAGAAAATGGCGCATTTATCGGAATCCAATATTTGCCACAGCGATACATTTGAGAATCGAGCATGAACTCAAATAATGAGTTTTGCAAGAGCAATCGCAGACTCACTTTTATTATTGCATGGACTGGACCTGGGCATTTGTTGAATTTGAAATTTCGTCGTCTAAGCTATTATAGCAGCCGGAATTTAATTTCCGTAGTTTATACTAAACCATAATTTTGGAGGAATATTCCATATTTCCACAGATTAGAAAAATGAATTAGAAATAAAAAATTCTTATACTCGCACAAAATTTTATGAGTGCAGTTCTGTCAGATTCTATCAAACCATAAATAGGGCACAGATCACACATTCCCGAGCAAAAATTTTAAACTAATTTTGAGTTCTCAAATATACAGATCTAAATTAGTGAAATTACGTTAGACCAATAAGCTAAATCTCGATAGAGTATTCGAATCCAACAATATTGAAGTAAAAGCACGTCGTTGATACCTAAGTGGATTTCATGAAATAAAATAGGAACGACATTTTCTAACTCTGTATACTAAAGATATCCTTTGGAACCATGCCTAATGGGTATTAAATGTACTCGTTACTTACGTTTACAGTATTCGAGTACAGCAAGTATTTTCGACTATTGAGCACATTTCGATTCTTGGTACTTGAGTGCTTCAACTAGTCAAGTATATACTTTAGTAACTGAAAGCGTTATGATTCAACATAACGCTATATTAGAAAATTTATCGACGTAGTCATTAAAGATCCCAATGAAATAATGAAGCTCCAAATAGAGCTTCTGACGAAGTTTCATCAAAATTAGATCTCTTCAAACTGTAACTCTACGTATCAAATTATGATACATTGAGGTAAATTAAAAGCACAGTCAGTCTGTTGAAACAATATATACCTAGTTATACTGAATATGAGTATTGTGTATTGCCTATCGTCGAAAAGCGAAAGGCGCGGTCTCATTCTAATGAATGTACACACAAATGAACGTTTGCACCCTATGTAACCTTTCTCTCGTACTTGTTGGTCCTTCTGTTTCTAAAAATTACTTCTACGATATATGCGACAAGAAAGATTTGCTGAGACCTCTGGTTATTACCTATTAATACTTGCTTTTTTCATAGAAATTATCAGAGCAACATTTCTAATTTCTCAAATTTTACTCGAATCGCGGTATAAAGAAATTTTTCAACAATTGGGGTGTCAGGAAATTTTTTCGCCAGAAAATCCTAAGTGTGCATTTTGTAGTCAGGAAACAAAAATGAAATCATATTCGGCATGCAACACAAAAGTTAAAGATCGCTTCACTTAACAACGTTATCCACATTGCGTCTCAGTACATATTCGTTTCAGTTTATTATTACCTGCACGCAATTTTAAACTGTACGGTCTAATTCACAGACATCGGCGGTTTATTTAGGTCCCTTATTAATATAATGCTGCCAGTAAACCTGCATGCGATCATTTGCAAGTCGTAAGATGTATCCGGTTCAAAAAACAACTCATTGACCGTATGTAGTTCCGCGAAGAGTTCCTAACTTACAGACACACCAACATCAACTGAAACTTTGAGGGAATGTAGGTCAAAGTTAAAAAGTTTTGTTCAAAAAGTGCTATTAAAAAGTTAAATTCTGCAGATTTGGGTTAAGAAACTTCCTGGAAAAGTTAAAATTATCAAACTTATATTATTTACGGTATTTATTTTCTCACGGACACTTTCGCTTGTGTCGTCGCGTTTTTAAATCACGAACTTTCCGGGAAACTTTCGAATTCTCGCGCTGCACTCAGACTTTTGGAAGCCGAATCGATTAAAAATGTATTAGAATAATAAGAAATTCGTGCTTTTGTTAATAAAATCGTTTAAGTATATACGCCTCTTCGCTTGCGTTAGATCATAAAATCGTAAGGGGACATCCTGCGTGTTTATATGGAAGAAATCCGCGCACATTTATAGCGTTCCCGGCGACAGATGTCAACTTTATTATTTTATAAACTCGTATCGTTTTCGATCAAAAAGGAATAAAATATTTTACGGCTCTGCAATAACTTTGTGGCGGGGACTCATCAAGGAATTTACAAGAGTAATTGGTAGGGGTTGGGTTTTAGTGAAAAATTTATTGATAGTAAAAATTAAATCGTTTTACTTTGTAGAGAAATTTGGTGTGCTTGAAATTACAAAATTACAAGAAATTACGTGAATAGGTGAGCGTGACACGTGCGGTTCCTAATTTATGGCCATTGTTGGGCTGCTAATTTGAAAGAGCTCCCTTTAAAAATCGGAGATAGATGTCTGGCAAATTATTAAACCTAACATTCTCGCCGATCACAGGGCTAGTCCCTATAATCCATTTCCACAATGTTTGGCTCAAAAGAAGAATTTTTGAGTAGCTCATCCAACTAATGAGTATGTTTTTACATTTTAGAATACATTTTTAATTTAAATGAATACCTCCGCATTTCGCCGTAACAATTGAAATCCATTTGCAATTCTCATAACATTCTGCCTCTACACTTGATAAGTGACGTTTTATAAACAGTGCAATATCTGAAAGAAGATAAAAGCATGTAAAATAACTAACAAGAAGAGTAAAATGAACAAAATAAATGTAGCAACTCTTTTTTCGATATAAGGAATAAATCCTCTCTGTGCGTTTCTGTTAATAATTGAATTGCACGCCCATCCAGTGTTGTTCAATGTTAAATATTATACAATGGCAATGATGAATTTTCGAGTGGTTTTTACGCACAAGTATAAACCTTACAATTCAGTGTTGTGGTTAACCCTTAAAATAAATAGATAGAATCCGAGTCAGCAGTAGACAAAAGATTTACCAAAAAGTGTAGGAAATAATTTATAGATTACTAGCCGTGACCCGGCCACGCTTCGCTGTGGCTCAGTTTGATATAAAACAAATGAACAATTAAATAAAAATAGGTAATCTAGCGAATATAGATTTACCGAGAAACACATAATTCATTTCAATACCATGCATTGCATTGCTGTGATTATGTTGTAGAATGTTATGAAAAGGGAAAAAATATTGCTTTGCAATTATTTTTTATAACCGATGTAGGTACTCGGCTTCGCCGGGGACGACCCTGTCTCATTCCTTTTTCCACACTCCATGAAAATGGTTTCAATCAGCGTGCGTTATTCGTCTTGATCGAGCAATACGTACTTGGGCTATTTCCAATCTTGCTTCCCTTTGCTCGTCTATTTCAGACGAACGGGCTCGAGCAATTCGTACTCCTTCGATTTCCAATCTTGCTCCTCTTTGCTCGTCTGTTTCAGATAAGGGGGCTTGGGCATTTCTAATCTATCTTCCTTTTGCTCCTCTGTTTCAGATAAATAGGCTTGAGCATTTATTAATCTTAGGGTTTCTAGTCTATTTTCCCTTTAGTCGTCTTTTTCAAATAAGCGGGCTTGAGCATTTATTAAACTAAGGGTTTCTTAGGGGCAAATTCAGAAACGCCACTCACACTCATTTCTACCTACACTCAATTATATCTCAAAATGAGGGTGAGTGCGCCTCCTCAATTTGGTGTTCTGTGCATATATCATGTGTTTTGTGGCAGCGACTGTCAGGCGCATGTCAGGCGTCTCCTAATTTGGAATCACGTTTTGCAAAATCGTTTACGTTGAAACAATGAGCAAAGAGCATTCGAAAAAAGTATGTGTGCAAGGAAAAAAGTTCCAATTAAAAGAGTCTCAACCTCTATGCCTGCTATATACCACTGGAAAAATAATATGTCGAATAGTGTCTCCAACAAATCTATACCTCTGTAAGATCTCCAAGTTGGTTAAGTGCTGAAGGGGATTGTTGTAATCTCTGATATAATTTCTGAAACAATTAATTGCCTTATTAAACAAATCATACTTTTCCCTCGGTACGCATTTACATCTTAGAGTGCTACCTACAATTTTATCATAGGTAGGAACTGGTAAATATCTTTCATCCTCAATATATTGTATGAACTCTACAAATTCGTTGAACTCATTAGCCATGATATCCATATTGCTAACACCATCTAACATTAACAGAAATGCACAAAAAACTGTCACTAACGACGCTAATGACCATCTGCACGAAAGTCAAAACTCGTAAAAGTATGGTGTGGAATTATTTTAAGTGGTGAATTTCAACCACTCAAATCTCACTCAATCTAATACTCAATTTAAGGGACATTTCAATTGAGGAAAGTCTATGAATTCCAAATTGAGTGTAGTGAAGATTTTACTTAAAAATTGAGTGTAGGTGTAGGGTGAGTGGCGTTTCTGAATTTGCCCCTTAGTCTATCTTCCCTTTGCCCGTCATTTTCCGAAGCTCGTAGTCTTTTATTTTTTTGCTTTACATATGGATCTGACAATCGCTTTTCTTTTGAAGGCATAATTCACAGCGAAAGTATAAATTAAATGGGCTTGTTTTCTGTTGTCCAATGTCCAAAGTTCACAAATAACACCACTAACACTCACACACGTTCAGAAATATTTCTACTTTTAACAGAATGATTTTGAGCAATTCGATCCTCAAAGCGCTGTCAAACTGTTCGACATTTAAAAGATACCTTTTCGCCGCGAGATGGCGCCATCTGTCAGTCACTCGTCTGTCAAATAAATATGACATATTGCCTGTCATGCATATACGGCCAATTGAACTGTAGCATTTTATATATTTAAGCTGTTTCGGCCCCCTGGCTCGTTTTCCCAAGGTGTATTAACTTTAAATAGGTTACCTCATTGAACAGCTTCAGGGCGAGAGGGTCGCGCGGGGGAGGCGGAGTTCGTGACGTAGACTGGTGACTCAGGTCTGCGTTTTATTACCTGTGTTTAATCTAACTCGGTGGTTTAATCTATGTTCTGTATTACTCTGACAGTTTGGCGTTTGGCTGGCGTTCTCGTTTGTAATTGACAACAGTTTTGAGTTTTTCAAAGTACATATTTTTTGCATCGCCGGTCGCCGTGTAACGTAGATCGGTCTCGCGCTGTTGTGGTAGGTCAGGATCGCTAGAGGCAACCTATTAAAGTTAATACGCCTTGTCTTTTTTCGACGCAGAACCATTTCAGGAACCTTCACGGACATGCGCCCGACAACTCACCAAAGTTTCTTGTCAATCGGATGAATGGTATTGAAGCTATGCGTAACATACAAACAAACATACATCCATTTATATATATGTATAGATTAACAGAATGCTTTTGAGCAATTCGATGCTCAAAGCGCTGACAAACTGTTCGACATTTAAATGTTACCTTTTCGCCGCGAGATGGCGCCATCTGTCAGTCACTCTTCTGTCAAATAAAGGTGACATATTGCCTGCCACTTTATATTTTTAAGCCGTTTCGGCCCCCTGGCTCCTTTTTTGACGCGGAACCATTTCAGGAACCTTCAAGGATATGCGCCCTACAACTCACCAAAATTTCGTTGCAATCGGACGAATGGTATAGGAGCCTATGCGGAACATACACACAAACATTCATTTTTATATATATAGATTCAAAATACTGTAAAAATTGTCTATTTTAAAGATTCAAATTTCCATGTGCATCTCTCTCTGGAGGACAGCGAAGAAAGTAGTTACTTCTCACATGTAGTATTAGAAATAATTGTTGCCAGAATTTAATTGTTGATGGTACATAACAGCTTTTACACATATACAAGCAAATAGACAAGAACTTACAAACAAAAATTGTAAACCCTAAAGTTAAATCAAGATGTTTCACAGAAAAAGTAGTAAAGGCGTATACTTGTACAACACAGATACATATAAATAATTAAAACTATCTTAAAAAGCTCCAACCGACAATCAACAATATCCAAAAATACATTACTGTATTTCAAGTAAAAATAATAGTCCAGTCATTATAGGTGGTTCACCTAGGAAAATCGTCATACCCAGTATATTTAATTGGATGGCCGCAAGTGTTAAAGTCGGGGGTCAAAAGTCACAAAAATCGATTTTTTACTTTCTCATATGAGGTACTCATATGAGAGAGTATTGTAATCGGGTCGATTTTTCGAAATTGAGTTATTAGCATTTCTGAACGTTTTGAGGTCCCCTGAGTCCAAAAAACATGTTTTTGGAAAACCGTCTGTATGTATGTGTGTATGTGTGTATGTATGTGTGTATGTGTGTCTGTGGTAGGATTTTCTCAAAAACCAAAAACCACAAACGGTCAAAACTTTGTATTTAGACTTTGTACCATACCAGGACATGAGAATAAGCTTTTCATTAAAATCGGCCAGGATAAAAGGGTTGTTTACTCTTGTCATTTTTCGGTTTTTTGAATTTTTCTCAAAATTCGCTGCAAGATTTTTTTTTAAACTTTGTACATTTATTGTACGATTAAATACCTATAAAAAAGTTTCCTAACGATTTTGGCTAAATCTTCTGTGAAGGGCACTTTATACTTGGTAATTTTCGGTTTTTTCAATTTTTTTCGTAATCCACTCCACGAATTTTTTTTAAACTTTGAATATTTATTCTACTATTGAATATGTATAAAAAACATTTTTAACGTTTTTGGCTAAATCTTCTGTGAAGGATACTTTATACTTGTCGATTTTGGGTTTTTTGTATTATTCTCGGAATTCGTTCCAAGAATTCTTTTTAAACTTTGAAAATTTATTGTGCAATTAAATATGTATAAAAAGGTTTGTAACGTGTTCGGCTAAATCATCTGTGAAGAGCACTTTATGCTTGTGGTTTTTCGGTTTTTGAATTTTTCTCAAAATTTGCTACAAGAATTTATTTTAAATTTAGAATATATATTCTACCATTGCATTGGTATAAAATAAACTTTTTTTTTGCTTAAATTAACCGTATCTATTTCCCGTTTGGATTTGGCAAACGCATATTGAAACACCCTATATATGAGAAAGTACTCTGATGAACACATCACGATTTTTCTATATTTTTTGGAAATATCTCGTTTTCTATGGGTTTTACGCCATTTGTATTTATTGTCAATATTATACAAAATTAAATTCTCTACAACTTCTGTCTTTAACATTTCTTCATACCTCTAACTGTTTTCGAGATAGAGGGCGGAGAGCGCGCGATTAGAGAATGATGTGAGGTCATGGTAGTCCCGATCAAAACTCGTAATATGAAGGTTATAAATTATTACTAAATATATAATTATAATTTATTATAAAATTTTACATTAAATTCAATCCTTCTTTCTAATAATTCTAAAATTTATCAATTCAATAACACTCATAGTCTCTTTCTGTAATTGAAAAATTATTAAGGGACATAATTTAATTACATTTTAATTTTATTCTTATTTACACTAATTGCATTTGAAGTAAAAAATAATTAAGTACATCTTGTTTAAAATCCGTAAACTCTAAAATATTAAATCTATCAAATGACACTTTTAATAAAAACATTAATTAAAAATTTATTTCTTTTCTTCTTTATTTATTTAGAACGTCATTACATTGGTATAACTTAGATTAGAATTAAAATATAATTTAAGTATTTTCTTCAACAATTTTTTAATTACATGGCCAGGTAAGTGTTATTAAATAAATTGACACTTCATAAAAATAGATAAGTAATCAAAAATAGTTATTTATTATACAAGCAGATAAAATGAACGTTTAACGAGCGACATGTTTAAACGCGCGCGCGGCGCAGCCGCAAGCGCGTTAATATCGCGAGTTAAACGTTCATTGTATCCGCGAGTGTATTATAACGTTTTGTTCAATTTTTCCATATAAAAACTAACGTTTAGCGGAGTAAGTCCAATTTTGAAGAGACAATTTGACACGATGACAACTTCAGTGCCGCAACCTTGACAACGACGAAAACAATTTTAAACATAAAAACCTTCGCTTTATACGGCAAAATTGAATAAATAACAACTGCTGCTTAAATAAACAATATAAACAATGACTTTATAGGTTTGATTTGACGCCAATAAACGTCAGTTTATATGGGAAAATTGAATAAAATGAATTTAATGTAAAAGTTAATAACAAAAGTTAATTACACATTTAGCAATAATTTATAACCTTAATATTACGAGTTTTTGATCGGGACTACCAGTTGACCTCACATGATTCTCTGACCAGTGCTCTCCGCCCTCTATCTCGAAAACAGTTCGAGTTATGCAGAAATGTTAAAGACAAAAGTTGTAGAGAATTTAATTCTCTACAATATTGATATTAAATATAAATAGCGTAAAACCCATAGAAAACGAGATATTTCCAAAAAATTTAGAAAAAATCGATTTTTGTGACTTTTCATCCCCATCCAATTATATGTGAGTTTTGAGGAAAGTTTTGAGATGCCAAAATAGAAGTTTTTACGTTTTAATATACTGGGTATGTCGATTTTCTGAGATTTTCACCTAATTCAGCCTAAGATGACTGGACTATAAAGGCGATCGATGTTTCGCTCGCATATTTCAACACTTAACTTCCAGTCTTTAACGGTTTTGGGTAAGACCCAGAGTGTACGTTATGTATAAACTAATATTTTCAGTAAAAATGTTTCAGTGTAAATGTTGGTTACGGCGGTTAAAATATTTTTATCGATTTTTTGTAGATGCAAACCATTTATCAACCCCCAAACGACAGCTAGAGTTGTAAATCGTATCGGATACAATTGTTTATTAATAAATAATCTCTCCGAGAAAATTTTTTGCAGAAATTTTGAGATCAAAAATGAGAAACAAAATTTACCGGACTATATAATTTGTCGATGTGGCTAGCTTCACACCCAAAATATACACTACTGTGAAACATTTTCCCAAAGGTTTGTTAAGTAAATAATGGAAGCCCAGGATATAGTTTGTAGCTGCTTTAAATATACGCTCTTTCTGATGTGCTGAATAATGTAAACTGAAAAGTTATTATTGTATCTATAATTATTATATTAATATTTAATTACCGGCCTTACAATAATTGTCTTGCAAATTACAAGTTATTAGGCTAGTAGTAAACCTTTTCGGATACACTTTCCTTCAGAATGAGTTCTGTTCCATGAGTCCTATGCAATCTCGGAAATTAGAAATCTTGGCGATGGCGCTTTATGTAGTAATTTAATTCGTTTTTTAATATTAAATCAATATTAAGTTTGAACCGCTGCAGAATTGGGCATTTTCAAGCTATCGTAATTTTGAACCACCTTATAATCTTTAGACCAAAAACTAACAATCCTTTAAAACTAGTGGAAATGAAAAGATTTTTCCGGTTTCTATTACATCCAAAAAAAATTAAAATTTTAGTGCATAACGCAATTACTGCTAAACTAATAAAGTGACAGCCACGGCTCTTTGATGTTATGTTCTATTCTTGATAAATTACTGTTTTCGTAATTATTATTTAATTTTCCGCACCTTAACCTATTTTTTTCACTGGTAAACTTGACGCGGTTTGTTCATTCTACGCATTTTTCAACCCCGGAACGGCCCGAGTTTTCGGAAAGGCTATTCTTACGTAAAATCGCATAAGGAGCAAGACATTATAAGAAAATTGTTTATTCACACGGTCAGATTCTAGGCTATTGCTCTTTTTCATATAATATTTAACACTTGTTAAAAGAAAACCAAAACAGGTTCTACATTTAACATCGGTTTTTGGATATTTTTGGGCTGTCTCGCATGCACTCTATAAGCAAATAGGCGTACAAAGTCGCCTATGAAGACTTGCCGTGATAAAATGAATCGGAGTAATGCCACGCCCGTTCGATACGTATGATGACTTTATGTGGAATTTTAAATTAAGCAGCTACAAAATAACAGATTGTAGTGGACCAAACATATTATGATCACGCTGCCATGTTATGGGATATTCCCCTCAAATTTTTATTATATGGATCACTAAAAAAAATTTATTGTTTTTTATGTTAGACTGGTTTTAGTAAAGCTATACATTTATTCATTTTACTGTTTCGTGGATGTGAGCACTAGAAAGGAAATGTCAATGTCATTGAATCAACGTCAAAGACATTTTCCTCAAATCTTGTTTGAGTCCATTCGTTGTGATAAATAATAAATCCTCGTTAGTACATTTGATCAATCGTCCCGAACAGAAGGTCTCATTAAGAGTCATAAAAAGCAGCTCGCTCTCCCCTCCCACTCTCTCTATCTTCGGTACACGCGACTGGAAATTAAGCGCTTCTTCCAGAATTAATTACTGAATATTAATAGAGGAAAATGACTGGCTTTGGGCCCTTCTCCTTTATATTAAGGAGGTAAGCAAGTAACCGCTGAAAGGTATTGATTTATAATTAGGGCCCAATATTGTGTCTTTGTGTGATATCTTTCCAGGCACATACTTGTCGCAGTCGTGGAGGGGTTTTGCGCTCGGGGGAGACGGCGACCGATGAAATTCCACGGTGTTTGTTCGAAAACTGAACGAGCGCGGGATGAGGAGGGGATGTGCACACACGGTTTCCTTAGTCAATATGTGTTTATCGTGGGGCGTCGCAAAAAAAGAATGAATTTTGGAACGAATACTAAAAATAATAAATATTTTAAAAATAGGAGATGATGTTGTCTAATACAGTTTTATTTATTAATTCATTTTTGATAGCATGCTGATTTATTATATATTTATAAGTATGTCGGAAACCTTGATGGGTGGTTCAAATAGTAAAGAAAAGCGTAAGCGTTGTCTCATGCATTTAATAATACTGGGTGATCAAGAATGACTGTTTGAGTTGGCAATCCTACCTGGAGGATTTTTTTACGTAAGGGTTTGCAACGCTACGATATGTTTATTTGAGAAATATTTGACATAACAATCAGCGATAAGATTGTAGGTTATGTGAATAAAAGTTAACGCTTAAAAAATGAAACTCGAAATACAGAACAATGACTTAATTAAACAGCTAAAGGTAATGCTCAAAATGCCCCCCATTTTGGTCCAGACATAAATTAACTCTTCTTTTCAGGCTCTCGAAGATATTCACCAGCATATTGGGGGTAATGATTGCCACTTCTTGAACTATTGCCTCTTGCAGCTCTTCTTCAGTATGCAATATGTTCCTAATGATATTGTCCTTCAAGAGCCCAAATAACGAAAAATCTAATGGAGTGAGATCTTGACCTGCTTGGCCAAATGCCCTGACTAATTACTCTGTCGGCAAAATTCTCTCTTAAATATCCCATAGTAGCACGAGCCGTATGTGCCCTTGCAGAGTCTTGTTGGAAATATCCAATTTGACGCTTTTCGTCTGTTAATTTGTTTATAAAAGGCCTCAAAAGGTGTTGTATATATCTCTCCGAATTGATAGTAAAATTAAAAAATATCGGCCCATACACCCGCGTCCTTGAGACTGCCAACCAAACACCAACTTTAACCGGGTGCAAATGTGTCTCTCTCATAGCGTAAGGATTTTCACCGGACCAAATTCTGTAATTTTGTTTATTCACATAGCCGTTGAGGTGAAACCAGGCTTCGTCGAAAAAAGAAGGTATTGTCAAGGATATCATTATTATTTAATATGTCATTGAACCAATTGCAAAATAAAACTCTCTGCGGGTGATCAGGAGGGGTTAATAACTGGACGATGGAAATTTTGTAAGGGTGGTACTTTAATTTCTTTTTAAGCACAGTGGAGCAACTTCCACATGATAAAGCTGTAAAACCGTGAATTAGGACAACATGGAAAAGTAGAAGTCTTATGGGTAAGAATGAAAATTGGTTGAATAGGAGGCATAAGGACCAAACCTGTTCTTTGCGTTCGAGTTCTGATATCCTCGACAACTTCCTCGTTTAGAGTAGGAGGTACCAGTTGATTTTTGTTTGCTTACACTCCCTGTGTTTAAATAACGTTCAACTACTCGCATGCAATGTTGCAGAAAGGCAGCAAAAGTCACCAAAGTCTCCGGAAACAACTCCTGAAATTGCTGGTATGCCGCTTCGAGAGAGTGCTGCCAACCAGTAATTGGGTTATAAATCCCTCTTCGAAAGTACGCCATTCCAATGAAACTTTCGTGTTGTAACGTGAAAACCATTTTAAATAAATAAATTTGAAAAGAATACTAGAAATTTGAATTTTAAATAGCAAATTCAAATTACCAGTTGTACCAGTTAAAAATGAAATTCAGCATTGCCAACTCAAACAGTCATTCCTGATCACGTTGAAGTTTAAGGTAAGCCCACCCCCTTCAGTTCGTACAGTTGGCGTGTGCGAGAGGAAGCCTTACTTTTACTTTTACAAGTCGACGTGAGATAACTGAAAATATATCAGTCGAGAGAGAGAGAGAGAGAGAGAGAGAGAGAGAGAGAGAGAGAGAGAGAAGAAGAAAAAAATACGACCATAAAAATCACCCTTTTCGCGGTTCGAATCACGTCGAAAGGGTATTCAAATAAGGATGCACTATTAAAAAGAGCACAAAAAGATATACATTTCGAAAATACTATTCAAAAATATAAGGCTTATGAGACACATCTAACTTTAGGTCCTCTGTCGATGAGCCAGTCGATTGGAGCGACTTCAAAACTTCAAACATTGGCATATCAACGAATGCTAAACGGACAGTGAAAACTATGAACTATGAAACTCAGAATTCCCAGGTGAGAAAGAATCTTCCTCATTTGTGGTTGAGCATTCCACATTTATACATGTGAAGAAGGGACTAAATACCACCAACAAAGGTAGAGTTATTAGTAGCTGGAGTAATGAACCTTCGACTTACTAATCTGCAAAATGGAGACCACTTATCACAGTATTGGAATCTTCAAATATACCTAAAAGTGTGTGTTGTTTACAGAATTAAATTTAGAATTAGTGAAGAAACCACTAAAGCCAGGGGTTTTCTTCTTTCTGTTGTTGTTCATTTGAGGATTTGCTTGGGGATTCGTGTGTCATCCATCCGTTCAACGTGTCCGTACCACACCAACTGTGTTCGTTGGATTTCTTCTATTGTATTTGTTTGGGCGTTCATAATTGCTCTAATTCTTTCGTTCGTTGTTCTTTCAATTCTTGATTTTCCTGCTGCTCTACGCCAGAAGTCCATGTCTAGGAAAAGCAGCCGTCGCTCTAAATTTGCCGTAAGTTGCCAAGTTTCACAGCCATACTTTCAAATATGAAGTTGTATAGGAGATGTTTTCGTTCTCGGGAGATGCACTTTGACGATAGGATGGAGTTTAGGCATCCTATCACTCTCTTCCCTTTTATAATTCTCTCTTCTATCTCTTTCTTTGTACGGCCCCCACTGTCAATCTTTGTTCCTAGGTACAGGTATTCCGTACACGCCCCTACTATTTCGTCTCCTTCTGGGTGTAGATCATCTCTGTCGTTTCCAATGCAGAAGTATTTTGTTTTTAATCGATTTACCGAGAATCCCCATTCCTCATATTCGGCAGCTATCGAAGCTATAGGCACTATTAATACCCCTCCACGTAACAAAAATAACATTACTTGGAATGAAGAGCTAGAACATCGAAGAACATGAGCCACACCAAATATATCTGAATACAAAAGACCCACATGATAAAACCACCTACAAACGAGAGCAATCAAGATTTAAAAACATGGTAAAGAATAATAAAAATGACACATGGGAAAGGAAATGTAAAGAGGTCGGGGATACACAAGACCATCAGAAGCGTGGAAACTCATACAAACTTTAAAAAAGAACACCATAAACATAGTGAACTTCCAGCCTATACAGATGAGTGAATGGCGTCAACACTACTCCCAGCAGCTCAAAGAAGACAGATCACAATACTTGGCAGCTTCTCCAAAAATGTACCAAGTTCAAGGCCCACCCCTCGAACTGAACGAAGAGAGGATACGGAGAGTAGTTAGATCAATGAAGTATAACAAAGCTGGTGGACCAGAAGGCATACCTGCGGAACTAATTAAATATAGGACGCAAAAACTCATTAAACACATACAAGAACTATTTTCTATGTATGTAAATGGGGAACATATACCTTTAGCGTGGAGAGAGGCCTGGATCACCCCTATCCACAATAAAGGGCGTAGAGATGACTGCTCCAACTATTAGACCAAGAGCTGGAGACGAGATTTCAACGTCATCAGTAATATGGAATTCGTAAACAGCAATAAACTCTATTACCATCAGTTATTAAAGTTCCGAGCAGGCGGATAGATTACTTGGGGCTAAGGGTAGTTATAAGGGGTGAAAGTTGATAATTTTTCGGGAAAATTTCGGCATCGATAATATGCTTAAAAATATATGTAATGATAGGTCTTGCCATACCTAAACGAAATTCCAAGCGGCGGACACATAAGTAGGTGCAAAGGGGGCGGCGGACAAGGGTAAAGGGGGTGAAAAGGCGGAGAGCTAGAGCCGAAATTTCAACGTCATCGTCATCAGTAATATGGAATTCGTAAACAGGAATAAACTCTATCACCATCAGTTATTAAAGTTCCGAGCAGGCGGACAGATTACTTTGGGGCTAACGGTAGTTATAAGGGGTGAAAGTTGATAATTTTTCGGGAAAATTTCGGTATCGATAATACGCTTAAAAATGTATGTAATGATAGGTCTTACCATACCTAAACGAAATTCCAAGCGTCGGACACATGAGTAGGTGTAAAGGGGGCGGCGGACGGTAAAGGGGGTGAAAAGGTGGGAGAGCTATATAGAGCCGAAATTTCAAAGTCATCAGTAATATGGAATTCGTAAACAGGAATAAACTCTATCACCATCAGTTATTAAAGTCTAGAGCAGGCGAACAGATTACTCGCTGCGGAGGGTAGTTATAAGGGGTGAAATTTGTTAATTTTTCGGGAAAATTTCGGCATCGATCAGAAGCTTCAAAATTTGTGTAATGATAGGTCTTGTCATAACTGAACGAAACTCCAAGCGCGGACCCATGAGTGGGTACAGAGGGGGCGGCGGACAAGGGTAAAGGGGGTGAAAATTTATGGAAAAATTCGTGAGTTTATTCTTGTTTACGAATTCCATATTACAGATAACTATGAAATTTCGGCTCTAGCTCTCCGCCTTTTCACCCCCTTCACCCTTGTCCGCCGCCCCCTTTGCACCCACTCATGTGTCCGCCGCTTGGGATTTCGTTTAGTTATGGTAAGACCTATTATTACATATATTTTCAAGCGTATTATCGATGCCGAAATTTTCCCGAAAAAGTAACAACTTTCACCCCTTATAACTACCCTCCGCAACGAGTAAGCTGTCCGCCTGCTCGGAACTTTAATAAATGATGGTAATAGAGTTTATTCCTGTTTACGAATTCCATATTACTGATGACGATGAAGTTGAAATTTCGGCTCTAGCTCTCTGCGTTTTCACCCCCTTTACCCTTGTCCGCCGCCCCCTTTGCACCTACTTATGTGTCCGCCGCTTGGAATTTCGTTTAGGTATGGCAAGACCTATCATTACATACATTTTTAAGCCTATTATCGATGCCGGAATTTTCCCGAAAAATTATCAATTTTCACCCCTTATAACTACCCTTAGCCCCAAGTAATCTGTCCGCCTGCTCGGAACTTTAATAACTGATGGTAATAGAGTTTATTTCTGTTTACAAATTCCATATTACTGATGACGTTGAAATCTCGTCTCCAGCTCTTGGTCTATATAGGTGTATATCTGTTACCAGCACCATGAGCCGTCTGTATGGAAAAGTTCTCCAAAGTCTCTTAGAAGAAGAATATGGACATCAAGAAATCGAAGAACAGGCAGGTTTTCGAGCAGGTCGCTCTTGCATTGACCATATTTTCAGCGTTACCCAACTTAACGAAAAGAAAGTCGCAAGAAATAGAGAGGTGTATTTTCTATTTATTTTGTGGACCTTTCGAAAGCGTATGATACTGTCCCAGTGCAAAAACTGTGGCAAGTTATGGAAAGATCTCGAATAAATAATACCCTAACAACTTTACGACCAATCAACCTCCAAGGTTAAGCTGAAGTGTGAATTATCGAACAGCTTTCCAGTTACCAAAGGTCCGAGACAGTGCTGCTGCTTGTCCCCCACCTTAAATAGTATAAAAGAGAATATTAAGACAAGAAAGAAATCTTAAAAAAAATCTTCACCGAATTTATCAGATTTAACGTATTTCATAAAATGACAAGTTATTAGTAGTTTTTGAAATATACCTACTTCATATTCATGAAATATGGATTTGTACTATGTTCTGTTTAAATAAAGTATAAATGTATATATATATAATATTATTAATATAAATCATCAATAATTTTATCCATATTATACAACAGGAAACTTCATGCACGCCCTAACTAACGAAATATAAGTGGACATTATGTGGAGCTTAAGAAAGATATGATGGGTAGCACCGGAAAGAGTGTAGAAAAGGTAAAGGCGGGATTAGGATGGTCGTAACGTGACTTAACTTAACTTGGACTTAAAGTGACGTAACGTGAAACAGAATGCGTATCATTACGATGCACGTAACGTTATCTCGTAGACGTATAAAGTTGAATGTTCTGTGCAAAAGTGACATGACATCCATAACATTATTAATGACAAATTGTTTATTATTTTTGGTGTGAGTATTGAGGTATTATTTTATTTATAAATCCGAGCAAATATCTCTTGAAAATCCGGAGTTAATTTATTATAATGTTCTACTTGCTTGCTACCTATACCTATATGTAAGGATCAAACCAACTCATAGGTTAAATAGACTATAGAGGTTATGGACGTTATGGTATTTTAACGGGTTTCATGATCACAAACACATTTACATTTGAAAAGGTACATCACCACATTCACAGAATCACATATTTCATGGTATTTGACGTGTCTATGTCAATGCGTGATCCTTAACTTGAACTTAACGTGACGTGAAAGCTTGACCGTGCCAATGTTTCACGTTACGTCCCTTCACGGCACGTCAATCGTAAACGGTTCCATTCCCTACCATGCGTTTAACTTTCACGTCACTTCAAGTCCAAGTTAAGTTAAGTCACGTTACGACCATCGTAATCCCGTCTTAACCGTGGGCATGTGATTCTGACTTGTCCGCTTTATCGGTACACCGCAGCTACTTCGAAAATTTTAGAAAAAACGGTGGTGAAAAGTATAACAAAGAGTGTCATACAAGGAGTTAACCACAAACGTGCCATTTTGAGGCAGCTTGGAACATCTTAATATGCTAATTCGGAAACCATTATTTAACAAACTGCCTTGTAAACGAACACATCAATGTATATATTATAAGAAAGAAAAAATTTTTTAGTTATATAGCGTAGCACCACGGCTCGAATGATACTATTTATATGTCGCAATATGCAATGTTTTTATTGTTTCCTCCATTTGAAATTTACTCCCAAAATTGTGAATTTTCTCATTATAATTAATATGTTTTACTATTCTTAAATCCAAATCACCTTTTTTAATAAAATATTTCGTGTGGAAGACAAATTTCTGGCACAATCGTCGGCCTCCATCAGGCCTAATTTCCCTGGTAATCTATTCGCCTCCTAACAACTTTGCTTTTAAAAAATGTCATCAAATATTAAAACGGTTTTTACCTTCTCGACAACAACCTTTTGCCCGAATATCTCCATATCTACACTTATACAAAATACACGCAGACCAAAAGTCGACTACTACCCTCCTTAATAATCCATTGTCTCCATGAATTATGGAAGGGGATAAATAGCCTTAGCTTCAAGGTGTATAATTACAAGGAATTCGGAAACCTCCGATGGTTTTTAATTAAATCGCTTAGCTAAGAAATTATTATGTTCCGTAATGAATCGCTTAAATGAAAATCGAGGGTAATTACGAGTATTTATTTATGTATTTCGTTAAGGGAGTTGATGAATTATGAAGTGGGGCAGTTCCAAGGGACTTAATTGAACGTTCAAGGTTTAGAAAATTCAACAGTATTAGTTTTAATAGTAACAATATTTCACAAAGTTCAAAACACACCGTTTGTAAAGAGCAGTTATAATTTGATCATTTATATAAATATGAAATTCTATAAAACGTAAATCTCAAATTATTCTATTAGAATTGAATTAATTTGTATCAAGTTCTCTCTAGAAGAGAATATGTATTAAATAGTAACTGTATTGTAAATAAGTTATTAAAATGTACTTATGAATTATGAGATAAGAATGTTTACACACGAGAATAGTACAAAGAAGCATTTAAGCATTGTTATCAATATATAAAATTTTACTTGATTTTGGAATATTTCATTTTCAGTCATTTTGAATACGTCCTCATTTAGCAACTTTTCAAAATAAATGATGAATTTTCCAATGTTCAACATATTGCCTGCATTTTTTAAAGGATTCATCTAATTTCAAATGTTGGTGTAATACTGCATAAACTTTTAATAATATCAATAACAGGATTTATTTTATTTTGGTGGAATTTGATGTGTTTTATGCTGATAAGCGATTTTATTAACCAGTTTATTTAACAAACAATTTCTAACAAGCATTTAGGTTATTACTATCTTTTAATAAAATCATTACATATTAAACATACATACATTCAATAGTCCTCTTAAATTTTAATAGTTTAATAGTTTCCATCAATATTTAAAAAAAGAAATATTTATCAACTCCCTTAGCGCATGTAGCTGGATCCAACTCTCCATTATTTGATATATAATTTCAAGAAAATTTATAGTTTGTATTGGATTAAGAGTTGGATTTGACTAAATACAATAGAACTAAAATCCAAATTTATTTGTTAATAGGAACAAAACCTTAATGGAAATGGAATATATGGTCAACCATTGACAGAATATTAACATGAAACAAAACCAATAGAGTTGTAAGTAGCATAAAATTTATAACAACAAAGAGTAAACTTCCTTAGTTCAAGATGGAAACCTAGATCCCCGTTACATACTGAAAGTTGCATAATTTGTCATAATTATTGTTATTAGTCCTATTGGATGGCTCCCATTACATCGGTGGTCTCCTTCAACGGCTGACCTTTTCATGAACTTACTTCTATTTTTGACAGAATATTGAAAGGATCCACTAATTTTAGTATTTTTCCCTCTTTAAATCTCCCACTCTATTGAGTTATTAAATCAGTTAGTAGATCTTCGTAGTTCAACTAATGCTCCCTTATTTTCCATTGGACTTGTTTACCTTTTCGCCAGCATTTCTTCGGAAGGCTGCATTAGATGCATAGGAAACTAGTTTTTTAAGGCAATATAGTGATTTTCGTAATTTTAATTCTTATAGAAATATCCGATTTGATTTTGTAACAGAAGTTCTTTTAAGAAACAATAGTATCTTCTGTCACCTATTGCGGCTGAAGAATCCATGCATGACTCAGAAGAACACTTTCTAAACCACTCTAAATTCATAACTTTTATATTATCTTGCCACCTGTTGACAACATATATATTGATGGTGGCTTCTTTGCTTTCACTCAAACAATAGATGGTGTTCCTGGAATTTTTAGAATATCTCAACACATGACTCGATTTACTTCACAATAGAGATCAATAGATTTATATAGATATTAAACACCATCTTTACACATTGAAATTTATAGCTAGAAGACATCGACTGAGACTTTAATTCCTTCTGAATCAAATACATATAAAATTACCTAACTTCCATTGCTTTTTAATAGATTATTGAAGTGAAACTTCTTTGCGCACGTTGTATAGATTGGGATGGGGTATTGGTCGAAAAACCGCGTCACGCGTGATAAGTAATCCGAGGACAATGCCGTGTTGCCAGAATGCACGTAAAGTGTACCTCTTCCATCGCGCCCGCGAACCGAGCCGATCGCCAAATCGTTTACATGTGCTACCAAAGAGGTCAACGTGGCAACACCGGAGAACGTCTAGACTTTCGGACAGCTGACACCAAACCTAACCTCAAACGGCGAGAAAATGGTGAGCTGTATTGTTTAATTACGTGACATGGACATAGAGAAAAGTGAGGAGGCGTCGTGCCTCACCTCACCTCAGATGACAACATGGAGACACCGGAAGAGATGAAAGCCCACGGCGCACGGAGACTGGTTCCGCGGCGAGTGTGTGTGTGTGTGTGTGTGCATATAGCCAAAGAAGTTTCACTTCCACCGTCTGGTCCGACGCAGACTTTTATAGTTTTTTTCCATATCTTAAACCAGTGCAGCGTCAAGAATTAAACATACTTAAACAACGGGCGGTGAAAAATTGTTCTCCAGTGAAATTATAAGATAAAAAGTTTTTCTTCAAATACATTTACAAGTTATTTCTTCTCTTCAATATTTTACTGTCAATTTAAATTTCAAAATCTGTTTACAGTAAGTTAATGTTAGGTTACATACCACCCATTGTAATTCCTTTGTTATTGGTAAGTCAAATAAACGTTATTGGTTTGTTTAACTTGGTTCTCCTGAGCTGAAACCCCCAAAACGTGCACACCTAAAGATCCTTCGGACATCTAAGCGTGACTAATATGTCTCTTAAATTTTAACTTTTGGATCTTGTAACCTATCATTCAATATCTCTATTTATGAAACCGTATAGGAATGTAATCTAGAGTTTTTCCTATATATATAAGAAACTCTGCTGTTTGGCTGTATGTGGATTTGAGTTATAGGCTACCTATAAGTGTGTTGGTCTTCTACCATGTTGAAATTCCGTCAACTGTAGACAGGTCATTTTACTTCATTTCTGTTAAGTATTACTCAAATCAACATAGATTTCTACACGTCGATTGTTAAGTTTTTGAAGCAAAGCTTCTATACGGGTGTTATCTTATGTTTTCTGTAGAGAAAAATGCTGGAGGGAGCATCAGGAAAATATGTAATGCTGTAGCTATATACAGTATCGTATACATGCTTTGTATATACCACATATACCTATAATATAATATATACGATTCCGAGCATAGAAGAGAGAGAATATAAGTTATCCCCCTCTCTCTCTCTGCTTCTCTTTCTCCCATTTTCTGGATACGCCACGGTGATTCAACAGGCGGTTATCAGCTCCACGTTGACCTCGAGCACGACGTTACCGCCATCGTTGTTAAAGACGTAAAGCTGTAAGATCGGTAGTTAAAGAGGCGACGTTGCCGTGCTCAAGGGAAGTCGTGAAATTGTCGAATTGTGTTGGAAAGTGGAGGTGCGTGCGTAAGCCACCACAATAACGCGTAGTTTGTGAATTCCCACTTTTTTTCATTGCGATTAATTCGAGTTGCGCATTATTTATTGTAAAAAACGTAATTTCCCAATGAAGGAAAGAATAGTAAGAAACTTCGCACTGATCTACAGTAGTGAATACTTCACCCGTTTTTTTTTTAATTGTCCAAATTCATCTGTTAATTTTCGTGCCACTATATATCAAGTAATGCAGACTGGGATCCAGCAATTTCTTCTGAAGGAGTTAGTAAATATATTTTTATTGAATTATTAGCGGAAAGTGCCATAATTCGATGGGATCATCTTTCCTTTTTAGTATTAGTTGATGCTCCACAATTTAAGACGTTTTATTGTGAGGTATGTTTTTACAATTAATGTCCCGTTTTGTATTGATACATAAATAGTGGAACAAAACCGTGTTTTAATCTGTATCTAACACTTTTCCATTGCATTTGTTAGGTCTGAAGTTAGCTTTGCCGAAACCTGTGGTATAGGAATATATTCTATTCGTATATGCCGTGAAGACTTCTTTTCTACTAAATACATCTTTACGCCCCTTTTAGCAAATGGAGTAGCTTTTATTATTTTTTTAAGTTGATTTATATGTAATAAGTAGAGTGCGGATAATATGCAAAGATATTCTAAAATATATGCGCATATATATGCAACAATTTTTCAAGAAATATGCAAAACTTACATATAATGCAAAAAAATATACCCAAAGGTTGATTGGCACGACGTTAAATTTATCATAATTTTTTAAAAACGACAAAAACAAACTATAACTTGAAATAACAAAATTTTGCAAAAATTTATCATTATGTTAAACGGATTTTAAATATAACAAATAAGAAGCAGAAAATTAAACATTGCAATCTTTATTAAAAATATGAGAAATAAAAAACAAATAGTTTAACACAGCAATTTTTATTAAACAAACGTCTTAATTCTAATTTATCCTTATTAATTAAAAATTAACAAATATTTTCTTTAAATCCATTTATATCTATTGGTAATACAAGTATATACATATTTAGTTTTAGGGCATATTTCTAAAACAGTTAATAATTAAATGTTTTTCAAAATTTTCTAAAAGAGAGTTTTGTCTTCTATCGGAAAACATGTAGAGATAAATAGACATAAATAGAGAAACTTCTTCCAACATCTACAGACGTAATTGGTGCATTTTTTAACTTTGCTATACATTCTAAGCTTAAGTTACAATCGAAGTCATTTAATGTTTCACCTTTAAAAACCTTACTTATTTTATTCAGTTGTAAATACCCCACATTTGTGTTTATCACATCTTTAAATTTTTCGTATATAGAATTACCTATTACACCGTTAACCTTTTTACAAAGTGTATCAAATACATCTATTACCTCGACCGATTCTGAAAGAGACATCCCCTCCGTTTCTAGTTTACGAATTTAGTTGGAAACAAAGCTAGGAAGGAATTTTATAATTTTCAAACATTAAATTTGACGAAATAACCTTAAATATGCAACATATGCAACCTTTGAAACTATATGCATTGATATGCTTAAATATGCAAAATATGCAATAATTAATTAGCGTAAATTAACTCTGATTAATGTAATTTGTCGACAAATACACTTATATTTGAAAATATGCAAAAAATAATATATATGCACTTTGCATATAATCCGCACTCTAGTAATAAGTACCCAGAATAATATTAATATATTTTCACGTAGCAGGGTTGATTCAATGTGATGGATTTACGCGCCAAAATTTGATAATCGGAATTGTAGGAAAGATCATACAGAATAAGGCATCATAGTTAAATTATAGTTTACTAAGCCGATGTAATAAGCAGTAATTTAGCAATATGGGGATTAAGTAACTTACGTTTGTGTTCGATAAACGTCATCAATGGAGAGATAGACAAAGTTATCAAATAACAATGAGATCAAATTCAAAAGACCACACTTTTATTATGGAAATAAATGCACATGTATTCATCAATTCGCAGGCAATTAACATATTCCTAGAAGAAGGGATGGTAAAATTAATAGTTTTTCCGATTGTATTTAAGCCAAGTGTTAAATTAAACTCGACTAACGAATACTGTAAACTACAATACCTATTCGGTAAATGTAATTGATCTTACTACGACACGACAACACTGCTCCGTTTTGCCAACATGAAATATGGGCCCGAATGGGTCATTTGTATTTAGCTTATATATTTGTTAAGTTCGATATAAGTCGTGTTGCAAAATTACCCGACTTTAATCCAGTTAATTAGATGTCGAAACCACCACTGTGAACGTTAAAGAACATTTCTTGCGAGAACCAAGTTAGAGTTCGTTCGATTTTTAAGAGAATTAGCGAAATTAAGTCTCCATTAAATCTATTAAAAGGTCTCGGATGATAAAAACGATCTCAGTCGCAAATTCGTCTCGAGTTACACTAAAAGCGGCAAGACAGTCGTCGCCCGGGTGTGTTTACGCCCAGTTCACGCGATCTCTAAAATCGAATTAGCCGTGTTTTTACGTAACCCATTCGACAGAAGTGCATTTAATTGTAGTCGAATTATCCCGGACTTAAATCCACTTAAATTTCTCGTTATTTACCGTTCCTCGTACAAGAAACCAATTTGTATCAATTACCGGTGAATAAGACGACGAAAGAGACGTCTGGGGGTTTTCTGGGAGACGGGGAGATGGGGGAACCACCCTGGAATGGGACGGGGTGGGGGTGCGGTTTCCAGCCCAAGCGCCATGTTCATTACATAATTGTTTTATAGATTATAAGTTAATAAGGGGTGTTTTCTAACAGGGCATTCATCAACTTGATTGATTTATAATTGTTTGATGGAGGAGGCGGAGGCGCAAAATTTCCGTTAATTTCGCTTTTGGAGTCGCATTTTTCGCGCGACGCGATTAAGTACGACGAATCCCCTTTCCGTAACGGGGAACTTCCGATATGACCCAATTTTTCTATATTTTCCATTTCAATTAACCGTCCCCCGGGTCCCTTTACTGCCCACTAAAACCGTCTCCGCTACAAGTTTTTCCATCTTACGACCGGATAGGAACGATAAATCCATTTATGACGCGAAATATTCCGCTCGATCTCCTCTTTTCGCAGAGGACGGGAAGAAAACAACGCTCATATTCATCCGCACTAACGATGATTAGCAAAGTTGTACTTAATGAAACAGAAAAACCGGGATGAAAAACAAGGAAATCCAATCTATCGGAGCCGTGATAAACAATCGCATGTCATATTAAGGGCCGACTCGATCGGACATATGGTGCGTGCGTATTCCTGCTTTATTTTCGTTACTTCCAGTTTCCTCTATTAGGTGCGAAACGTGTCCGTGCCCGTTCATTAGACGTAATTACGGAAGGAGTGTCTTTCACGCGAAGACTCAAAAAACGGAAAAAGATCGGAAATACCGATCACTAACCCTCCAACTCGGTTTCGTTGAATGTAAAGCAATATTCCAAAAAGTCAGGAGCTCAAAACTCCATTAAATCGTATGAGGTCGAGGTACATTAGCTTACTAGTTTAAAGGGTCGCGGATTCAGAAAACACTTGTGTCACAATTTTAGTATTATAGTGAACATTAACATTGCTGAGGTCAAGTTGAATTCTAAGTCAATAATTCGATAACATGATGCAAAAATCTTAGAAAGTAATTACAAACAATTTAAATTTCAGTGAAGCTAGTATGAAACCAGTTTATCTATCCCGCTTTACCAAGAGCTGAAAAATGAAGTAATTAGGAAATAAAATGTTCTTCTATTAGTTACCATGCAAACAAAAAATTGGTTTCTGACCCCTTAGAAGAAAAATCTTCCCGTGCCGCAAAAACAGTGCAAAATGAACATATTTTATCAGAAAAAAAGTATATTGGCCCTCTACTCATCTGGCTATGATTTTAATATTGTGTAATACGTTTTTTTGCGCAACCCGGTTGAAAACGTGTGATTTCTATGTACCTGTATCTAGCGGAAAGCGACGAATTGCCGGCCGACCAACTCCGAACTTACTTTTCCGCCCTAGGGCGTAAAACAGCACATTTCCGACCGGCATAGAGAAGCGCGGCGACCGCGGCGTAGAAATGAGCGAAATATCACGAACTGTGATTGGTGAAAACGATTGCTCTATGGTCGCAACACACAATACCAATGTCAGATGTCAGTAAAAAGCATTATCATAGGACAAGTATTTTAATATTAAAACTGATTAAGTTTCTCGTTATTTGCTTATTAGCGGGTTGTGCAAAAAGTACTGTGTTCACCACGGGCGGAAACGAAATTTCAAGTCGTGCGGAAGTGCCAGAACTCCGGCCTCGTTGAGATGTTCGTTTTTCCGCCCTTGGTAAACAATATAAGATTTTTAGGAAACGACATGCATATTTTAGCTCATGGCCTGCTTTGACTATTTTTTTATTCGATCGCACTGTACTATTGTGTTCTTATAGTAAAAGGCGCAATATGAAAGGATATGTAAGTTATACAAGCTGGAATGTGGTGGGGAAAGAAATGCGGGCCAACATTTTTTGTTCAACAGTGGACTCAGACACCAGCTATAAAGCATGTTCATATTAAAATTTAGAAATCCAATGGGCTACAAGGAATGACTGAAATATTTTACAGTCATGGAGTATTATTAGACATAGCTTCACACGTTGAAAAGTTAGATTCTGGATTATTGAAGTTGAGTTAACTTTGCATAAGGTTTCAGTGAATTGAGCGTTCACACTTTTAAATTGCAGTTAACAATTATATGTTTAATAAATATCCGAGGAATACACACACAATATATTTTCTATGCTCCGGCACTAAAATGACAGCTATTTTAGCACTGAAATGGATGAAAGCAGTGCTTTAATGAGGCTTATTATAGCATTGTTTTTTGTAATTTTTTTTGTTGTGTTGGTAATAAGATATTCCCTAATGCTGTCTGATGTCTGTCAAAACAAAATGAAAAATAAATTTGGCCGCCGCTTCGATGGGATAGGGATGCCTCTTGTACTTGATGCGATTCGGATTCTGGAGACATGATTTCGAGTTTATTTAAGTCCATTAAATTAACTTTGAAAATGGTGTGAAAATTCACAGATGTCTAGGAAACAGCAGTAATACCAACTTAAATGTCACGATAAAAAAATTTCCCCAGATAAGAAATTTTAAATGATTTAAACAAATCAAAATTAAATGGAAGTCGGAATATAGAAAATGTTGTAAAGTACTCGTTGCAGAAGACATTCCAAGCCCTTGTCCGTTCTAAAACTCGCCGCAAGCGGCTCGTTTTAGAATCTCGGACTCAGGCTTGGAATATGACGTCTTCTGCAACTTGTACTTTAAATTACTATTCTAACACAATAGCATTTCTAGAAACGTATACTTAATCAACGTTTATAAAATACTTAATACCTAAAAAGGCCATAGCCTTGTGCAAAAACAATATATATACATATTTTCGATTATTGAGAGCACTTATAAAACTACACAATATTTTGTAATTATGCAAGTTGTGAAATATTTTTTGAAAAAAATCGTTTTTTGTATCCTTTGCAACTTTTATATTTCATCCATACACTTTTTCCTTTCGATTTCATTAATGCAGAATTATTCATCATATATAATATTCTCGGAGGTAGCCAAAAAGCTGAACATCTGTCTTCTGTGTCAAGCAAAATATGTCTACAAAACCTCAATGGTCATATTTAGTAACCACATATGTTAATAACACTAGAAAGACAGAAATTCGATTAGTGATTTTAGAGTCGATGTAATATTACGAAGTAAATTGTTTGTATAAACTATGGCTCATATACAAGTACCCCACGTATATTTACTGCTTTTAAATCTTAGAAAAGAATATGAAAAATACCCACTATTGTTTTCCCTTTCTTGTGGTGTAATGTAATGGAAAAGTATAAAGCATCTCTCATAATTATAGAACGGCAATATGCATGCATATCTACCAAAAGGTTTGCATATTTATGCATGAATTGTACAGATATATGCAATAGCAGGTCGAAATATGTAATTAAAAAAACATATTTACCGGAAAGTGTAGTGCAAACAAAGATAATATTATTATCATGTTGAGTTGAAATCAAATACCACCCTAAATTCTCGGTTAATTTTTATTCATTTCTATTTAAATTGACATACTTACTTTCACTTAAATTTAAAGAAAGACACTCTTTTTATTTTATTATAAGTAAGCGGACAGCAAACTGATCATAATTTCAAGATCTCAAAAGTTCATCCTTGTTGAACAATTATTAAGCATAAGTTCAGATAAATTTTAGCTTAGTTAGTCGAATAGTCAATCAGCAGTTGAGTATTATGTGACATTCATGTTGAATTAGCAATAATTCGTAAAACATTATTTTGTTTAGACAAGTCTTACTCAGTTAATCGAAAACCCTAACGAGACTAATATAATCAAATATTATCAAGTAATGGAGTAAGAATGTTACATCTTCAGTGAAATGAGAATCGATAACTTTTCGCCCAAGTGAAGTTTAAATCCGCGCTAAATTTTAGATCGGAAGAAAATAATCCTCTGAAAGACCTTTAAAGCGAAACCAAGCACATTCAGATTTTGGAGAGAATCAACTAAGACGAACAATAAAGTTTTAAATCGTCCAAGAGTCTATAAAAGATATCACCGGTTTGAACAGAACGAAGGATTTTCAATATTAAAAATACGGTTAACGTTTACCTAAAGCTATAGGTGCTTTTTAATTTACGTTAAAATAATTTCCCGTGTTACGTACATTCTCACACCAAAAAGTTGCTTCTTAAACTTACTCAGTTTGATATAAACCCTTCAAGGGTCAGTATGTAGGAATCCTGCACCTGCAACACTCACTAGCGCCCCCTATCGACATTTCAAACGTTCTTTTTTCGAAAAATACACTCCGACTTTCACTGTCTAATCATCACTCACGCCCGCCTTCCGCATGTGGGCCCCGTCTACCACGCGAGTACACAACAACCCCCTTTTCGGAAAAGAAACAAACCAGAATAAAATAACGCTAGGGGAAAAATATTTTTTGAAGCGACGTACTCGAAAGCTGCACAACCGAGAACTGATTTGCCAAAAGCAGCCCGAGTGAGTGGGGCTTTGCACGACCAAAACGAAAAAACTTTTCCCTGAACTGTCATGAACTTCCCGGTTAACTAACAAACTTCCAACTCTAAAGTTTTAACGACTCAAAGTTACTCCGGGAGTTGGAAAAATCTGATGGTAGACTTAGTAGGGTGGTGCTGGGAGAGGGGGACGAAGGAGGGGAAGAAATTTGTTTAAATAAATCAAGAAATCGATGCAGCAGGGGGTTTACAGGGTCGCTCGAAAATAACACTCACGAATATTGGAATCTCTGATTTATGAAATGAAAGAACGTATACATTTTAATCGAGGGCACAAAACGAACCGATTTTAAAATTTCCATAGTTCTAAAATGTTTTTACTTACTTTGGGTATAGAATCTATTTCTAAATTTATACAGAATTCAATCTATGTATATGTCTCCATCGTGCATTATTGAGTAACATTTCGTTTAGCAATAGTTTTCTTAATAAATTAAAAAAAACTGCAATTCTGAGTGATTCGACCATACCTGAATTAACAATTTTATCCCTGAATGCCCGGAGCAAATGTCAAAGGGTAAAATAAGTGCGTTAACATTTTCAGAAGTTAGTCGATCATATCACAAATTTCGGTTACTTTCTATAGAAACATAAATTATACTGCGTTGCTCTTATAATTTATGTGATTGTATGTTCATTATATAACATTTGTAATAAATTAATAATACGACATATGTATTAGAATGCAAAAATTATTCATTTGTTTGGATATTACTACCGACTATGCCTATTACATAATAAAAGTATTCAATGTGAGATGAATTGGAGAAAGTAAGCTGGTCTCGATGAAACTGGAAATATTTATTTTTAAGTAACATTTAATTATTGTTAACAGAAAATAAACCTTTATTTGCAAGATGTCAAACCAACACTTAAAATATACAGTCATTTAAGATGTCTCCAAGAAATATCCATGTTTTTAACAAACAATCAATATTAGATTCATTTCATATATATGTCGATATTTATTAATATTATTTCAATTATCAAGTTCAATAAAAGTGAACAATTATGATTGTTCTTAATCAAAATCAATTATTTTGTTGTTAATAACGAAAGCTGATCTCATTCGGGTTTGCGTAGGAATTTTTACAAAAAAAATTGTTTATATAATTTATTGAGAGATCATCTAAATTTACTTTAATTTTACTTTAATTGAAACAATTGTTAATATACCTTAGTTAGAAAATAGACCGTTTCTGAGCACAGTGCTCCTCAAATCATACACCACAATATTCTTGCTGTACTCGTATGATCTATGGAAGATCTTAAAACATCTTGATTACAACAAGTGGATTTATGATTTTTTAATGGTACTAATGGTCTAGTTATTGAAGTTGACGGACAACTAAGACAGGTATGTGTTACATTGAAGTTGGGGTTTGCAGATTAGGACAAAACTAATAATTAACAGAAAAAACGGAATTTTCATATTAGGTTTTATAATCAATACGAATTTATCAGGAAGAAATGCCATCAAAAGATATCTGTAGGCGATCGATTATTTTTTGAATCATTTAAAAGACCTTCACCATGTCTCCAATTTGTTCTCCACCCCACCAATCCCCTTATACACCCACACGTACCCCCTCTTCTCCTTTCCCAACCCCTAGCAAGCCCCGTCATGCAACAACAGAGCAAAAAACACCGCCACCTCACCTGCTACTGCTCGCCTCTTTTTTCTCCCTCCCTCTCCCCCTCTCTCTATCTCTCTCCCTCTCTCGCTCCTGTTCGCCCTCTACCGCTCCCTCCCTCTCTCGCTCTCTCCCACCCCCTATTCTTCTGCTTCTTCCACTTCTTCTCCTTCTTCCGTCCCCCTCTCCTTCCCACTTCCCCTCTTTCTCTCCCTGTTCCTCCTCCCGAAGTCCCGAGGGACAACGTTATTCGCGAACTCTCCCGAGGTTCAACGAGGAGCGACGCGCCACACCACGCGTCTTGACGCCGCCGACGCTCGGAAAGCTTTGGACGTCGGGTGAAAGAGATCGTTTTTGGGGTGGACGTTGGAGAAGGAACGCCTCAGGGCTATCGATTCGCCTCGGGAGGAGGAGGTACGAACTCTTGGAGGAGAAGAGGGCAACGTAGGTGGAACGGTGATGGACGTTGGAGTTTGGTCCTCTCTCCTTCTTTTTTTCTCTCCTATGCGGCTGCTGCCGCTGCTGCTTCTTTTCTATGGTTAGAATGGGAACGCGTGTATGGACGTGATGTTGAGCAGGATGACATGTGTCGCGTTTCTATGGGGAAAGGGTGGCGTGGGGTGGGTTGGAGAGAGATAGAGAGAGGGAGTGGGGAGGGGGACGGTTTGGGGATTTTTATCTGGACCCAATGGGGACGAAGGGAAGGAGACGAAATTCGCTCGTAGGACAAATGTGTGTCGTGTAATAGCTTCCTACGTTTAGAGTTTTTTAAACACGTTATGTTCAGAGAAAAAATGAAATTAATAGTAGTGATTACTGCTGGGAAAAGAATTAAATCTAGTCTGTGTCTGTATCTTTTCTGTTTCACGGCCTAACTATCAAACTAGAAGCCCCAATTTCAAAATGAAAATACAATGTATTAGTAATAAATGAAGGTGTACGTTAATCAAGAAAAATCTTAAATTCGATGGTATTAAACCCCGTAAGTATTAGAAGCAATAAGCTAATTAATAACTATTTCCACGATTCAGCCCAATAAGGTAAAAAAGAACGAAAAGATCGAAAAAGAACAGAATATAAAATACCCTGTAAGGTTGTAGAAACTAACAGAATGCTGTAGCGACTGAAATTTTAAGAAATGTAGAGCTTTCTAGGAAGTTCAACACATAATAGAAAATTTTGCAATCTTCTCAAATATTGTAGGAGTCAAGGTAAATTGGAGTCAATAAAATAATAATAAAGAATAATAATTATAAATAATAAGAATTTCAATAAAATGAAATTCTACAGTTTAATATAGAAATTGAATTATTAGAAATAAATGGAATTATGACGAGTATGTTAAAAGATTATGGAAAAGAAAAGAACCTTTTGGAAAAATTTAGAAACTTACTTTAGAATACTTTTAGAATTTAATGAAATAATTTAGGACTTTGTGTAATTTGTACAGTCACTAAGGAGTCCATAACTAGTCGTAAACCATTTTTTCCAGAATCTAATCGAATATCATGTGGTATTCACCATACGTTGAATTAAGTGGGGGTCATATGGAAAAATCTGTTCTAACTATTTTAAAGAAAAAACCTATTCATTATAGAAAGTGTGCTTAGTCTAAACCCGGAAATGGAACAGATTTCTTTCAGGCGTATACGAGGTTTATGAAAACATATGAATTGCTCAAGAGTAAAATCTCGCATGGAGAGACCACGTCGACAGAATGGCTGACAATCGACTACCCAAAATTGCAAAATTGGAGAAACCAACCAACCGTAGACCTCCAGGAAGACCCCCCAAACGATGGTACGAAAGCTGGTCATCGGAGTCACAACTTAGGCTACAACTAGAGTGAATCAAACACAGAATTTAATTATGAACCATTTATCGAGAGATGATTTTTATAAAAGAGTTAGGCGCACCTAAAACGCCGCATTTAATACTATAAAAGTAAATTGAACACCTTAACGAATTTTTATCTAAATTCATTCAAAAAGTACAGTGAAACTTCTATATAGCAGGCAGTCACGGAAACCACAATGTTGTCCGTTATAAGGAGGTGGCCGCTATTGGGAGGATAGGATTATTTAAAAAAAGTATTGATATGTGCACAAATGTAATTCAAAATACATATTATATTTTCAAATTGCAATTTATTTCTTATTGAAAAATTTGTCAATAGTAGTTTGTTTACTAGAAACCACCGAATCCACATAAGACTACCCCACCTGCCGCTCTATTGTGAGAAGAGATGTTCCCATTGAAGCGAGCCCTGCAACAGCTACCCCTCCAGTCTCCCTGGGAACTATTTTAAGCAAACATCTTTTTACACCATTTTGATGTTTTTCCCTTTTTTGCGTTATTAAACCGTTTATTCATGTTTACGTTATTTTGCCATCTCTAACAGGGGCACACACTCTCAATCTCTCTCTCTCTCTCTCTCTCTCTCTCTCTCTCTCTCTCTCTCTCTCTCTCTCTCTCTCTCTCTCTCCTCTCTCTCTCTCTCTCCTGCATTTGGTATTCAATAAATGCTATTCAATTTTTTTATGGTTTTTCCGTTTCTACCGAGCTACCACCCCCAACCAGAGCACCCCTCTGGGCACTACGCCCATAGGACCGTGAAAATATTCATAAGAAAATTTCAATTATGTCTTAAGATGTTATAGGCCCTCCTATAATTAATCGACTCGACAAGTTGAAACGTTTGGTCTATAATGTGATTAAATTTTAAAGTAAAGTCTCTTTAGAACTCATTTACAACTATGCTAAATTTTTAAGTTTCTTTCCTTAGATTGAACAATTATTGTGCAAAAACTGTCATGCCGATTTTCTTAAAATCTGGAATGTTGTATTATCCTTTTAAAAAGTGCTTCTAGACAAAATTTGTAATGTGCAATATAAATATTCCTAACCAATTTTTTTTTCATTTTTTCTTACATTTGTTGGTAGTTCTGTCTCCGTAGTGGACCACTTTTAGATTCGTCATCAATGAAATTATACATAAAATTTATTGATAAATATTATTTATTAATAATATTTTGATAATATAACAACAATAACAATGATCATAATTTTAATTAATAATAATATTAATAACATAATAAATATAAATAATATTTAATAATATTGTAAAACAAATAAACACGTCTGGAACTGCCCGGGTTCGACGAATTCGTTCTAGAAGCGCCGGGAATAAACTCGTAAAGCCGAGACGTTTCGATGCGCTAGGATTCCCCGAAAACCCGAGGAGAATTTCCTGGAACTATCGAGAAACTTCTAGAAGGATCATTCCTGCGTATAAAAGGAATGCCGGACCCAAGGCGAGTTAGTTGAAGAATTGACAGTGTAAACATATCGGGCGACGAAGGAGAGACCGCGCGCTAAATAAATAAACATCTGTGTGAAAATTAATTCAGTTAAGTGTTAGATTATACGTGTCGTGTTAGAAATAAATTAATTGTGACAATTCGCGTAGTGTTTAGTTTTAGTAAAATAGTAAAAACGTTACAATATTTTATATATAATGTTGATAAATATTGATATTGTTTCTCTCCTGATGTTTTCCTTAAAGTAAACAGTTACTGAGTTATCTAAGAAAATATGAGAAAATATGGATTACTTTGCGATTTTTAATATTTTGTTAATAAAAATGTTAACAATTCCGTTCTTAACTGTCTGATGACGAAACAATCATTTGTAATGATCGATATTGTCTTAGATGATAAAGGTAGAAAGCAATTTTTTTTAAACTTTTAGTGCAACCATCAATAAAACCTGTTTTAACAATACGTATCGATTGTTCTTGTTGATTAGAAATCAAACTGATTTTCCTGTTGTATAGGTGATATTATAATATTTATACTTTCTATTATTTCTACTAAATTATTATTTATGATTGTGTTCCTGATAAGTGTGGAACGATATAATATTTAATTTGAAATAGAAACGTTATTAAGAGTAACGATTCAAATGATTTACAATACACAAACACCATTGCCATTTCAGATTTTAGATAGCTTCAAAAATATTTCAAACACTTTTTAACGGACGAAAGTCATAACCTAACCACTGAGCCTATTTTAAATGTTGCCAGAGTGAAAATTAACTACAATTCACCAGCGAATCGTTACCAAAATTTTTATTTACGCACCGAAAAAGTGTAATTTTCATGTCACATATTTCTTCTCTTTTCCCCATTTCCTCTTCCGGATTTCCTTCAATATAACTGAACGCGAGAGGGGGGCCCTCTACCGTAAAACTGCCCTGGACGGAATCTATTAAGAGGATTAGTCAGAATGAAGCCATCGCTAGGCTGACTGGTTAATGTCGGCGGGTTTCTTCTTCATTATCTGTGGTCAGAAAGGCTTTCTCTCTTGCCTTTCCGCGCTCCTAATCGGAGCCATTCCGATTTAAAATTTTTGAAGGGGTCCGAAAGAGATATATAGTTGAAGTAGGAAGGATTAATTCGGAATACAAGGCCCTAAAAAGGGACGCGTTTAAGGTAAATATTGTATTAATTAACAGGCGTATTCGTTCTTTATTTTGATCTGGGGAGTGCTAGCATTTACGTATCTTTGTACTAACCCAGAATATTTCAGGAACACGTCATGGCATAGATATTACAATCCTACTTCTGATTGAATGAAATGTTATTTTAGGACAAAAAAAGGTCAATCGATGTATTGTACATTGTGGAACGTTTAACTGGAATCAATTCTGTAATTCAGAATAGTATCATATAAAACATTATAACTAGTTCCAGTCATTTAAAATCAGGAAGAAAATTGAATAACCAGCTTTTTAAATTATACAAAATATATTTTCATACAACTGTCCAATTCTCAGTGCTATATTGTATGTATATATTGTAAGATTGTACAAATTTCATATTAAAAAATTGTGCTGTACAAGTTTTGGTGTCTGATATTATAATGATTGCCTTAAGCTAACAGTTCTATTACATTCCCTACCCCAGACAATATCGCAGTGAAGAAGGGCATAATATATTGTCAGTAAAGTGCTTTTTCATAACTTAATATTTTTTTTAAATCAAAGATAAATATGCAGTGAGTTTGGAAATATTTCTCGAAAGGCTATTTTTTGGAAAACCATTTTTTGAAAGTATTAAGCATTCGGAAAAGAATTATACATAAATACATATTTTGAGCAATACGTAAAACACTGTTGTGTAAAGTAATACGTACACAAAATACACCGCTGGTTTCCCACCAATTGGGCCGATAAAAAATATAAGACAAAAAACAATACTGAGTTAACCCATATGACTTTCCACGCAAAATATATGATATTATGTATAGTACATAATATTACAGATTACGTGCTAAAAATTGTAAAATGAAAATAAAAATGCTTAATAATTTTGTATGCTTTTCTATAGTAAATCCACTGAGAAGAAAACTTCCATGAAACACAAACGTCGAAATTCAAAGCGCGCGACCAGCTAGCGAGTAAGTACAGGGTCGCATTAAGAATGATCGCCTTGACTATAATTTATCTTTTACTAAGATGTTACTAAGGATGTTCATTTCTTTCCTTTCTGTATACATTTCAAATAATGGTTTTGTCCCCGCAGCTTAAGTATGTTCCAGGTCTCTTTTTGGGAGGCGAGCAGGGAAGGTGTCTTTCCATAATTGCAATAGATCACAGAAATATGTTTATACAAATTTATATCAAAAACCTGAATAACAATAGCGATACGTTAAAATAAACCATCAACTAAAAGTCCACTATCGCTGTAACACTTGTAAATAGACAACCATAGATCAGACAACTAAACTTTTTAATTTTACTGAACCGACTCTGTACATCAACAATTCCCGCCAAAAGTTTTATGAATTTTCCACCAATAGCAAACGACGTGTATTAGGTGTTGTCTAACTTTACTACTTTTCTCGTTTCGTGAGTGTTTTCTTCTCAGTGGATTTACTATAGCTATATTCGTTTTAATGGTTTCCAAGCAACTTCCTTACTTACCTAATTCAAGATTGATTTTTTAATATTCACTTTTTCACCAATTATTATTTCGAAAAATATTTCTACCCTCAAATTTAATTTTTTATGCACATAAATTAGATGTGATTGCTACACTTGATTCAAATATTAATTACTATATCTACACAGTTATAAATTACATTGTTTCTCAAAAAGTATAATTGACTCATTAGCATACCCAGCACTTTTCCTACGGTATTATTCATGCTACACTGGAAATCAGAACAAAATCTGTCTTTAAAATTCATCACACAATTAAATTTTTCGGTAGTATTAATTAGCTTTTAAACTCTTTAAACCATTCATCTAAAACCACCCCAATCTGAGTTGTTCCATACCACCCAAAATCGAAATATATTTCCTGGCGACATCGAATTACCTCGTGTATTTTTGAAACAAATAAAATTTTGTTCGAAGATTCCTTCTCCTCGAAACAAAAAACCATAAGACAGCCTCTCCCTTGTGGAGAGAAATCTCCTCGACTCTGGAAACCTTTCAGCTGATGCCGTTCTCTGAGCTGAAAATTCAGAGCGCAGGCGAAAACCGACACGTCCCACTCTCTCTCTCTCTCTCGCTCATTGTCTCTCCTCTTCACCGTCCTCTCCACGCCCAGATTACGAAGCTTTACTAACTTACTTTTTCCTTTTTTTTCCATTTCTCCCAACTTCGGGAACTTTTGCTGCGTCGCGCACACATACACACACCCAGAGAGGGAGAGAGATAGAAGGAGTATTACTCTTTCGCTATATTAAAATTTGAGATGGAATAATGGTACTATTTATGAAAAATATTTTTAATATTCGTGAAAATCGAATCTACAATGGGAGTGGAATTTTCATTGCCGGTATATTTTCATTTAATGGATCACTGGATCAATCATAGACGAATTTATACATTTTTTGTGTCTCTCTTCGTTTTATATCTTATAGCGCGTGTGAGCTACAATAAATTCATTATAAAAAAATGTTTTAGATGAAAACAATTAAGTACACATTTTATTATTTTAATGGACATTTTTCGGTTTTGTAATTGACCCAATTACAACTAGTATATATGAATATTTGCAACTAAAGGGATTATATATTGTATATAGGTAGGTAGTTTTAACTGAAATATAGACAAATTATTTCTTAAAGAAACAACTGTCGCAGGAAGTTGCAATAAAAATGAATGAGCGCTTACCTCAGTCTATGAGAGATTAAACTCAATGATTTGCCAGCAAGTTTTCTGGAAAGCAGTTTGAAGAAAATAATTGGACTATGTTACGTTGAATCAACTAATCTGAGTTTACAAAACGATTGTAATGAGCGAGAATGAATATTTCTCAATTTCACAAATTTGTAAGTTGGCGTACTTCAAAGAATTTTCTATATCGTGTGGATGTTGTTGTACCAAAAAACTTCGGAAAAGTTTCACAACAAGAAATTTTCTTAAATTCCGTAATACTAACATTCTGTGAAATAAATGATGTGAAATTACAAAACAAGTTATGGAGAATTACAAAATATAATTGCGATATTGTGACAAAAAACTAAGTGATGAGTAATTGCCATGCAAAATGAGCAAATCTAAATAAATCAATTTGTGCATTTACCAAATGCGCTAGGATTAACAAAATATATGTTTGTGTTCCGCAAGACGATAAAATGCTTGACATGAATTTAAAAACATTTAGGAAATTAAAAAATATATTCCCGATATGAAATACATTTTGTAGCATAACCGAGCGCATTTAATTTATTTACGAAAAATACTATATCCTTTTCAAAATGTTAGATAATATCGAAGTATCTCATGTATTTTTGAAAATAAATAATTAAAAATTTAGTATATGTAGTAACATTTATATAACATTTAGTATATAACATTTATATATTACTATTATTATTATTATTATTATTATTATTATTATTATTATTATTATTATTATTATTATATATTATAATATTAGTTGTACATATTTTACCTATTTGAAATAGCAATATGCGAAATATATTTGAATTATATTCACTTACGTTGATGCGTACTCATATATTATTAGTAATTATACTATATATATTATTAGGATAGAATTGACCATGGATTTTTAATATAGCTCCTTTTGAGCCAAATTGCGCCAAGAAAAACCCCAGATACCAATATAATTTCGGAATTAAGTAGTGTACATCAAACTTTTAACTATCATTTTTTTATAAAAAACTTTCCGCCTTTTCGAATAGAGTTGTTAGAAGTTCGACATCAATAGTGCATCACGGTTACGATTTTACAATTTTCTAAACCATTGATGTTATAAATTAGGAAACATATCAACTTAGTGCCCTCAAATACTAATAGAATGGCCTACACTCATTAAGATTTCTTTGATAGTATTTACTGTACAATATTAATACTATTTCTTCCTTTTCATTATTTAGAATCAGAATTATTCACGAGAAATATTATTTTCCAATTTTGCCAATCTTTGAATAGTGTATATCTTTCAGGTTAGATACTCTACAGAACCATTTGCAACCTATATAATTGTCTCATTGACATAACACATGTCGGGCCAATATGGGTTTTTAAAATGATTGAAGCAAGACACATGTAGTGTGTAAAGTTGAAATGGGATAATGTTCATGTAAATGTGTAATATTTCTGCAAACAGAACGACTTCCGTTTTGTTTTACAAACTGCATTTTATGGGCTATGTTTGTAGTTCATCCTCTTCCAGTAACGTGCAACTACCCACAACCTTATTTTTTTAGTAGTAGAAGTATAACGCAACGTGTTGAAAACCAATATCCAAAATAATACTTTACATATTAACTTTTTTCAATTTTGAATCGATTATTTATAAATTATTAAAACCACATTTAAAGTGAACAGGCGTTGTTTGACATAAAAAGCAACCGGAAACTACAATGTGTCTAAAAATGATTGCCATCTAGTCGGCTGGGAATTCCCATGTAAAATAAAAAAAACCGCCTTGCGAAAATAGGAGTTTCTACTAGCTATACATAACCTCAAAATAACCTACTTAATCTCTTTTGACTTCTGGTTTTTCTCTGTCAAAAGAAAACGAATTCTGTGTATTTGTCTATTTGTAGTATTTGTTTTGGCCGTGAAAAGGGCCGTTAATTACCAGCAGTACTGATTGCCAGTTTGACAATGTGTGACAACAAGTGACACTTGTTGTCAGAATTAGATAGGTACAAATCAGTAGAGCGCGGCACATCAAAAATTACATGAACAGAAATTCCAACGCCAACTAGATGACAATCATTTTGAAACACATTGTATTTCTCTCTTGATAAAGAGTCAGTCGGTAATAAAACTGTTTCATTAGATTATATATCATTGCCTTTCAACTACTTTACGTTTACTAATACATTTTCATAAAAAATAGAAATGATATAATATCCGGAGATCTTGCTGACCACTCTATCGGACCACACTGTGGATACCGCAGTCCTCCGAATGTTATATTTGGATCTGCTGAATGTGGTAATAAGTCTAATAAATCCACCGAAGATGGAACAATACTATTTTTTACAACGTTATGCCTGCTTATTTAATTAATTGCAAGACCAGAAGGATATTTTTCCGTGTAGTCCCTCTCAGAAATTTAAACGACAGTTAGGCGTCAGGTGGAGGTATTTATTGCGCTATTATTCGTCGTCGACGTTTCGTCCCGCATTGGGGACATTATCAAGACGATATCAAGAATAACACAAAATGTCACAAAAACAATCCAAAATAAATAAAATAAAATTAAAAATACGGACAGGTATGTGATGTTGGAACTATTTTCTTCTGGTTTGCCTACTTCACCGGGAACCAACCTGCTAATTGCAAGACCACTTATGACGGACGTTGTTGTCACCAATATGCTGGTAAGCTGGAGTCGTTGGATAAAAGTTATGTAAATCAATTCGTGAAACATGTAAGCAATGAGTTGCTTTCTGACATATTATATATCATACCATCAAAGACTTAGAAAATTATAAATACCTATTTTCGCATTTTCCATCATGATCTACCAATAACGTCGAAATATCGGTATTACCAAAGACAAATACCGTATTGTCTTTGGTATTGCCGTTCGTGTGCGCGGTAAAAATTTCAACAATTAACGGGTAGCCATCATTCTGCTGGGCATTTTGACTCATAATGGCACAAAAAGAATTCACGAAAAATTTCAACCCAAAAATTCACGTTTCTGAATTTTTCCGGCAAAATTGCAATCAGGAGAATAAAGAAACATATATATCTACCCTTAATGGACCGTATTATTACTTGAATATTGTTTCTGATAATGGGTGAATTGTAAAACCCATAACATGTACCCCTTTAATTAATGATTGATTTAGAATATTTTTTTAAAAAATTTTACCTACTTCAGATTGTGAGTATTTCATTTCGAAAATTTTCAAATCTTTTAATTCCGATTGTCTCGGAGAATCCACCCAAATACAATAAATTTCCACCCATATCTAGATAATCATTTTTATCATCCATCCTCCGGTACACAAATAGATCATACCTTTCTCTCTATTTACGATTCCGGGCGATAAGTCTGAAGGCAAAGACGGAAAAGATTGGCTTCGAATGCGGATAAATAAATAGATTGGAAAGTCACGATCCGCGAGCCAAGAGAGAAATAAAGAAGAATTGCCGTCGTAAATCAGGTCACCCTTCTTCTGCTCCTTCTCGAGCCGGCCGGGGGGGTTTGTTTGTGTTACGTTGCCCGGCCTGCTGCGACATCCACAGAGCTGAAAGTTCTAATCATGTCCTTCCTGTTATCGATACCCGTAGACTATGATCGAATGGATAATGTATCGCTATTTAGGGGTGATGTTGGCGGAAGAAGGCAAAAACACTACGAATTTGGAGATTAATATGGTAAGGGTTTATTGTTCCTGGGCGGAACTACTGCCTAATCGTCTTTGTAAAGGTGGTTTAACCATCACTTCTAGTCGACCGTTGATTTGTTTTGGGTGGTGAGTGTGCATAATATTATATATATATATATATATATATATATATATATATATAAAAGAAATATGTGCAAGCACGTGCTACGCGTTTGCAGACACATAGGCAGGTATGAAATTTTATTGATTAATGTATTGTAAGATAATAAGTAACATTAACCCGCGGTATTTTCGAAAATATAGGAAAATGTAGTAAGCACATATCAACCTAAATTCCTATGCCTAAGTTAAACCGCTTTATTGAAACTAACAAGGCATGGCATATTACTAGGTTTATAATAACGAAAAAGGAGGATGTGGAAAAAAGACGAATAATTAGTAAGTATTTTTGTAAAATTATGTCTTTGGTTGTAGTTGTAAGTTGTACTAGTTAAAAAATATATGCGCATAAATATAACTAAAATAGAGCTCAGAATGTGGAACCGAAATTTAATTAAATTCCAGTGTAATACATGTATGCCCATATACACGTTCGCTGTAATAAAAAGATAAAATTTCTATGAAGCTTGAACGATATATAAATGTTTTTCTTTATGTGGTCCGCTAGAACAATAAGAATATAATACAGTAATTATTATCGGTATCAGACAAGTAACATATTGTAAGAAAATTTTCTTAAAAGTTGCTACAAGATTTTGTTTTTTAATTTTGAATACATATTATACTATCGAATATTTATAGTATAATATGAAAACGCAGTGCGATGTACACATGGTATTAATTTTTAAGCTTACTACAAACATTCATATACGTTGAAGGTAGGTGTATATCTTTTTGTATCGCTTTGAAGATTTTTTTGTCTTGTGGCCTAAAACAGCTCTTTCTTGAATAGGGTTTTGTCGAATTTTTACAATCATTCCATTATATACTTTGTTATTTATTATATTTGTTATTTATTACAAACATTCTTGTTTGTAAGCATTTACCATTTCGACATTTATAAAAAACAACGTGACTTCTAAATATCGATCGATAGGAGGGAAATGAAGTGAAAGGGAAAAGCCTTTTACCAACCTACCACTTAACAATATTCTCAACATCTCGTAATCCTATCGTCATACGAACGTCTATCACATAAGTTTCGAGTTTCCCGCCACATATCCCGCAAATAAAAATCACCCGTCAATATTTGCCTCTCGAACTTCCTCCTTCCCACCTATCAAAAGGATACAACTTCGAAAAACTAATAACTCCTCGTCGGGGCGGGGGAGAAGATAAACATTTGTTTAGAATATTGTCGGTACACCAGGCGCGCAACAAAACTCATCTAAGTCGAGCCGTGTGTTTGTGCGTTGTTATATTTTCTTTCATTTCGGTCAAGTCGCCTGCTGTTGCCCATTTGTTTCGGGGCCCACTAATGAAATTATAGGTTAGGTCATCTCTCGCGAGTGGCAATCTTTTCCGCCTCCTCCTCATCCTCCACCACCCCGTCCCCTCCGGATGATTAGGCGCCCTGGTTTCATCCGCGAGGAAACGAGGTGTCATTTGTATCGCGGAGATAGGAAAAGTTCTCTTCGATTTTTCCGAACGTTGACGACGAGACGAATATCTATCTGCCGTTCGGCGACGTTTTAATTTTCAATTACGGAAACCCTTTGACGTACAAAACTTGCGATACACACATACAGGGGAAGATATGCTTCGATCCACCTGAATTCATCTGACATAGCTGTCCCGATTAATTCGCCGTTGATCTTTGATCGTGTTAAAATCTTCCCGAGCACGGATTTCAATTTTAATGTCAAAAGCGTCGGGACGAGGAGAATGAGACGTCGTCGCTGTCGTGGAGAAAACTTTTCTGGCGCGGATTTTATGAGTCAGGCATGCATTGCCAGAGAAAATTATTTCTCACCGGCGGAAGAGGAGGCGAATTTAACATTATTTAATTGATGCTAAAAATAATACCTAAAATGAATTGTGTAAATGCACCTTAATGCAAATATCAATGTCAACATTTATTCAATATCAAAGACAAAAATTAAATAAACGACCGAAGGTTGTCCAGCTTCTCAAAGTTGGCCATGGTAATTTAACCAAAGGAAAACACTAAGTCTTAACAAATTGCTTTATTAAAGATGAGCGACCGGTTTCGGCTTCATAGAAACCATCTTCAGGCTCGCACTACATGAATGAGGAGAATTAGCAAACAGAAGGTAAGTACCTTACAAAGCAATACTCACAACAAGTTGTTTTGTTTTAGTGGTCCTGTTGTTCGAAGTGTGCGGCGTCACACATACAAAACGAATACGGTGACATACACAGTTAAAATAAATAAAACTTAGAAATTAACACACATCGAACAAGATTAACTACATAAAGTTCTTTTAGGACATGGATCAAGCCCTAAAGGCGTGAGCTTCCTCATACTTGAGAGGTTGGGAAGTAACTACGAACGTGTTCGATCTTCAAGGATTAAGTTTTGCCCCCCTTGACATTCTAGAAAGATCTCGAACGTCGGACCGGCTAAGGAGGGGCAGTTAAGGAAGACATGCGCAAAATTTTAAAGTTGGCGGGCGTAGGTAAAAACACAGAAACAAGCTTATTTACAGGTTAAATAGAAGGTGACGTAACAACGGTCTAACCTTAAAAAGTGTTGAGGATTGAATGATTACTAAGATAGGTTATGTCATTAACGCAAGTCATGTAACTGCGTTTCAGGGCCTTAAATATTTCAAGAGTCTCTAGAACGTTCAACCTCACACCCTTATTACAAAGGTGTAAAAATTGTACATCCTCCTTGAAATCGCAGGTATGCTGCTCTAATAATAAGTGATTAGCGAATTGTGACTGTGTAACAACAATCCCTTGATCCTTGTAATTAATAAATTGCCTATCATGTTCTTATACACGAGTAGAGAAAGAACGTCCAGTTTGGCCTATGTAAGTCGCATCACAATCTCCACAGTTTAAACGATAAACTCCCGATTCCTACCTCTCCCTTTTTTACTACCGGTACGTAGACGATTGCCTACTCCTTTTTGAAGGTGATCACACGGTAGTGGACAGTTTCTGCTCCTTCATTAATACTCTACATCCGAGGATTCGTTTCACAACCGAGATGGAGGTCAACAACCGTCTACCATTCTTGGACATTCTTCTCATCAAAAATGTTCAGAATAACAAACTGGAGTTTGAGGTGTACAGGAGACCCTCTGCTACGGATGGTATTATTCCGTATGACTCGTTCCACCCCTGGTCACATAAGGCAGCAGCTTTTAACTCCCTTTTCCATAGAGCCTTCTCTCTGTACCTCTACGGATGAGTCCTTCCAAAACGAAATTACGGTCATTAAACAGATAGGGATTAATAACAACTATCCGATTGAAGTTATCGATAAACTTTATTTCAAGCACTTCCTTAAACATGTTATATCCAACAATCATCTCCCGTATCAATCAAAGGAGAAAGACATCATTTACAGGTCGTTATCTTTCTTCGGGGGAATTTCTCTAAAACTCGGTAAAATCCTGGCGGAACATGGCATCACAATCTGGTACAGAACGGTTAACAACTCCGGGAAGTTTCTTGTGAATTCGAAAGACAAAAGAGAGGTGTGGAAAGAATCGGGAGTTTATTGTTTAAACTTTGGAGATTGTGATGCGACTTACATAGGCCAAACTGGACGTTCTTTCTCTACTCGTGTAAAAGAACATGAGGGGCAATTTATTAATTACAAGGATAAAGGGGTTGTTGTTACACAGTCACAATTCGCTAATGACTTATTATTAGAACACCATACCTGCGATTTCAAGGAGGATGTACAATTTTTACACCTTTGTAATAAGGGTGTGAGGTTGAACGTCCTAGAGACTCTTGAAATATTTAAGGCCCTGAAACGCAGTGACATGACTTGCGTTAATGACATAACCTATCTTAGTAATCACTCAATCCTCAAAACTTTTTAAGGTTAGACCGTTGTTCCGTCACCTTCTATTTAACCTGTGAATAAGCTTGTTTCTGTGTTTTTACCTACGCCCGCCAACTTTAAAATTTTGCGCATGTCTTCCTTAACTGCCCCTCCTTAGCCGGTCCTACGTTCGAGATCTTTCTAGAATGTCAAGGGGGGCATAATTTAATCCTTGAAGATCGAACACGTTCGTAGTTACTTCCCAACCTCTCAAGTATGAGGAAGCTCACGCCTTTAGGGCTTGATCCATGTCCTAAAAGAACTTTATGTAGTTAATCTTGTTCGATGTGTGTTAATTTCTAAGTTTTATTTATTTTAACTGTGTATGTCATCGTATTCGTTTTGTATGTGTGACGCCGCACACTTCGAACAACAGGAGCCCTAAAACAAAACAACTTGTCTTTAGTATTGCTTTGTAAGGTACTTACCTTCTGTTTGCTAATTCTCTTCATTCATGTAGTGCGAGCCTGAAGATGGCTTCTATGAAGCCGAAACCGGTCGCTTATCTATAATAAAGCAGTTGGTTAAGACTTGGTGTTTTCCTTTGGTTAAAAATTAAATACCTATTGCAACACTTTACTACTAGTAGTACTATTTGTAATTGTCGAAGAACATAGTTCTTGAAAAGCAGTAACGGTAACGGTAAAAATGGAAACAGTAAATTGAAATTAAACTGAAAAATGGTCAGTTAGTAAGGAACATCAGTCAGTAATACTATTTTTGGCTAAGTCGTCTTTAAAGGGTACTGTTTGTTTTCGGTACCAACAGTTTATTTCTAAGCATTAAACAATATATTATATTTACTCAACTGTCGAATATTTATAACAAAATATAGAAATGTAGACCTCGCCATTTTTATCTCTACAATATAGTATGAATTATTTAGAGGTTGACATAGTTTGCTGGAACTAGAAAAAAAAAATCTAAATTCGTTAAATGGATATTGATTTTCTATTGCTTTTAGTTGTTTTTCTATTACATTTCTAATTGAAAATGTGAAGTTCCTATTGAAAAATACGGTCCTATTAAATTATGATCCATTTTCACCCCATAAAGAAATCTCAAAAACATGTTTTCAATTGTTACATCAGGAAAACCTTCAACTATTTTACCAATATAAGTCGATTCAAATGAAATTTTCCAGTGTGCATTTAAAAAGTTTTCCATAATTGTGTGGATATTAACATGGATTAAAAGCGTTAAAATGTTTAAAATATAAAACTAGGGCACAATTTAGTAAAACAAAAATAGCTTGATGAGAAATTTGAATTGGCCTTCAAGAATTTTGAATAAAGTATACCAAATCTTAAATGAAAAGAATCCTGAAAAAAAATGTAAATAACCTGAAATATGAAAACCGTTTTTTCAATCACAAGTAGCGGAGATTTCGTTGACAAAAACGGATTTATAGTTGATTATTTTTTATTGAGGTTGTGCCTGAATCTATTCGCTACAAATTTGGTGGAAAGATTACTTCTTCATATAATATATGAGCACAGAGAAAAACGTCCTAGGTATACAAGTACATTTGAGAAAAATTTAATAACCATAAATATGTTAATAAACTTTTACACCATTATAGCAAGTGAAAAAATGTTTTTGATATTCAGTTTCAGTGGCAGATGAACAATAGTGCTGCAACAGACTACCTTTCTTCTGCCTGATATATTTTTATGAAGATGTTTAATACTCAGTATTTAACAATACACCTAAGATTAATATAATTGCCTCTCAATCTTTGCTTTTGATGAGTGGAAGAAATAGTTTTGCCGTTATTACCAGTTTAATAAGGACAGATAACACTTCATTAGATTTCTATTGTTCGGCAATTTTCGGTAATCACGATGCAAAGATCGCGCACATGTCAATCTTTCCCATTTCGGCTGTGTTCTCCCATAGGGTTTGTTCTCTAGCGTGCGTGTGTCAAAACTGTTAAAAGTTACAAAATTTGTGGACGCTGGACATTGCAGAAATGGGATACATGGATACTCTAGGACAGTGGGGTTTGGCGAAGTTTTCACAAAATTCCATGGATAAGCAGAGAATGGCATTCAAGTATTATTTGGTTTCGGTCACAAGCAGAAAAATTCAGTTACCTGCAGCTTAAAAGTAGTTATATATAAATTGAGAAGAATTCTGGGATATAATTATTATCTCTTATTCAGATGAGGCCACCCAAACTATGCTTATTCTACCATTTTTATTCACCCCCATTTCATTGAAAAAAGAATTCCAAAAACTCCGATAAAAATTGGGGACCTACAAGAACTGAAATTCAAGTTTCTTTTTCCAGGTGCCGGTACATATTATGATTGTAGAAAATTATTCGAGTTCTTCAACTAACTGACTATACAAGACGACCCATTTTTGTAATAAAAATATCTTAAAAACTACTATAAAATACATAAATTTTGTGTGCAACTCAAAAATATAATAAAAAGTGGAGTATATTAATTAGAAGTAACGAAATTAATGGCCGCATCAAGTGAAATTGTAATTACTATAAATATAAAGATTATCCAAGGAAACCCCTGTATGCAAATTTTCAGATATAAATTCCAAGTACTTTTCCACATACGGCTAATGTCCCATCTACGTGACACACCTTGAATACTTTATAGTTTATAGTATATTATAGAATAGGGCTGCATTGTTGTCAGTCTTTTAAGACAAAGTAATTTTTTAGGGTATTTAAAATTTGTATATGAATTTAAAAATTTATTTTCCAAGTGTAATATGTTGTTACAAATAAAAGAATTATTTTAACTTTATTTACCGTGCAATAATATTTTATTAAAATTGAAAATATATATGCATGTTTTTTAATCAGTGTTTTTTCTTACTCTAACCTCCATCTTTGTATGTGATACCTAAAACATATGAAATAATTCTATCCTCAATAAATCCAGAATAATATGATCAAATGGAAAGCAGAGAATATATCTTTCGAAAAATTTATTCCGTTATGTTGAGAAATAAAACTCTTTAAGCTGACTGATTTTTTATTGTAGGTTGCATCCTGCTGAGAAGAAATGGACCAAAAACGATCACTGTGATTCTTGACTTTTAATGTTTTTTTTATGGGTGCACACTTTGCACTCGTAGAAAAAATATTTAATTTTTACTATATACAATAATCCAAGCTATCCAAAAACAGGAATCAGAATGACCCTTTTTGGAATATTTCAGGTATGCATACCCTACACTTTCCAATTAAATTTCATATCTGAGATAATTAAATCATGTTCCAGAGATAAGTCATTTAAGATCCAAGGGTAATTAAATATTTTTTCTGAAGTAACTCTATTCTTTAGTGATAGTAATTTTAGGATGCACTAAACATCAGTCAAATGGGCTATAAGAGCTATCACCTATTTTTCTGCAATAGCCTGATTTTTCTCCTCTGGCAGATATAAAGTATTGAAAATTTATTAAACTGTTAAATAACCGCCATCGAAGTGTAAACCTACTACAGTTGAAGAAGGTTCTTAAAATAAATTGCAATATATCAAAGCCAACTATATACTGTGTAATGGTTATTAAACTGATAAGTTAGTGTTATTAAACACTTTAATAGTGGTGAGTTGAGAGTTGAGTATAAATAGATTTATTCATTAACGTCCAATGAACTACTAAACAAAGGTGTCTGCAGCAGGTATACCAAGTCAGGAAAAATGTTTTACCTATCACCATTAAACTGTATATGTGTCCCATATAGTATTCAAGTTTTTAATTACGACTATTAAATATTTAATAACCTTTATTCAACTTTTTTCTCTGTGAGAATACATTTTTATTCCGCTATACGAGCAGCTACGTTATTGCGATCTTATGTATTGTGTATTTATATTTTTATTTATCGCTATATTTTTGACTCCTCTCCCGAGCTACCCTTTAGTATGTGGCTTTCGTTTAAAGTAGGTTTTATACCACCACTGGAAAATTATATTGATAAATAGGTACGTAGATTAAAAGAAGAACTTAAAGAGGTGCTAATATACAACATTACTGTCACGTTTAGTTCACTATGCATTTTGTAGGTATGTAAGTATGTGAGATTTGCCAATATAAACTGCTGGTAACTATGCGAGACCGTCCAAACGCGATTTTATTTCTATTTCAATTTTACTTTAAAGCTACTAATGTAAATTTGCGCTCGTTTATTTCGCCAATTACAAAGAACCTCTGAGTGATTGGGGCTTAACGGATTTTTAACGGGCTAAATAGATGTTGCTCTTGGTAAATGAATATTGCCTTCCTATTTTTGTGTGCCAGTTTTCATTTAAATATTTTCTGACGTATCCAAAGAAAACACAATTATACCTCTGATAATCCACCAAAGATAAGTTCCTTCAAAAAATTATGGTGATTGCCAGGTTACCAACATTACCAGAAGATAACGACACTCCTGGTATGTGATCAAAATTCATTATGCTTAAAAATATGACTAATGAAATACAAAAAATATTTATTTTCATTTATCGTTTCGTAGCCTTGTAATTCAGCATGAAGGGCCATAGAAAAAATATTATACAAGGTATTTACATTATTTAGATCCCCCTTACTCACCACTGGCTGCCCAGATTTTCTCAGGACACTATGTATACCGAGATATCGATTGACGTCTTTTGGTTATTATTTTCAGTATGCCGTTTAATGGTTTGTGGTGTATTGTACACGAAAAGAGTATGAGGTGTTTTTTTTGGTGGTTTTTCTGATGACTTCCCCAGGATTAAATGAAACACGTTGTGTTTATGGTTTGTCGACGTTTCGTCTATTCGTTTTTAGACATATTCATGACTGAGTGGAATCTATAATATTAGTATCATGGTAAGTATTATTTCTTGAGAATGTGGTAGTGACACTTACATTTTTTTCCAGTTGTTACTATTTGAGTTACCAATGATGTTGAAACCAATGCATATCGCTCTCTGTGGTAACCTTTTTGTCCCTTTGTCGGGCTTAGTGAGTAGCTTCTTTATTAGATTTGGTGTTATTCTAATAGAATATCTCTCTTTTTGGCTTGCAGGTTCAGAGGTAACTGCCGATGCGTTATTGAGAGAGGCACTTCCTGGGTGAAACTGTGGAAGGGGGATGGTTTTTTTGGACTTCTGTTTTGTTTATGTATTGACCTTGGTTGATGGAATTGTAAAATTTTTAATTATTACGTATATCCTTATTATTGTTTCAGGAGGACTCTATTTTTTTTTCCTATTGTTTATAAGGTATTGGTAAAATTGATAAGTGATCGATACGATTGGGCAATGTTATCAAAATCGTGGGTTTTATTCGTATTATTTGGAGTTGTTGTTATGTGGAATGCTTCCAAGAATCTTCTCTTGAACCAATTTTGTTCAATTTCTAATATAGTGATGTTATCAAAATCAAATTTGTGGTTTTTGTTAGTGTGTGATCGACAAGGCCTGAATGTAAATGATTTTTATTTTTTATATGTAATTTATGTTGTTCTATTCTTTTATTAATGTATTGTTTTGTTTCTCCTATATATACGGTTTTTGGATCACAATCAGCACATGTAATCAGCACATGTACGATTGCCCAATCGTATCGATCACTTATCAATTTTACCAATACCTTATAAACAATAGGAAAAAAAAATAGAGTCCTCCTGAAACAATAATAAGGATATACGTAATAATTAAAAATTTTACAATTCCATCAACCAAGGTCAATACATAAACAAAACAGAAGTCCAAAAAAACCATCCCCCTTCCACAGTTTCACCCAGGAAGTGCCTCTCTCAATAACGCATCGGCAGTTACCTCTGAACCTGCAAGCCAAAAAGAGAGCTATTCTATTAGAATAACACCAAATCTAATAAAGAAGCTACTCACTAAGCCCGACAAAGGGACAAAAAGGTTACCACAGAGAGCGATATGCATTGGTTTCAACATCATTGGTAACTCAAATAGTAACAACTGGAAAAAATGTAAGTGTTACTACCACATTCTCAAGAAATAATACTTACCATGATACTAATATTATAGATTCCACTCAGTCATGAATATGTCTAAAAACGAATAGACGAAACGTCGACAAACCATAAACACAACGTGTTTCATTTAATCCTGGGGAAGTCATCAGAAAAACCACCAAAAATTCATCCTGGTCCCCGAGAACGAACACCACAGTATGAGGTGTTGTTTCCAATCGTGTCTAAATGCCCCCAAAAATTTCAGAAAAAACTCGTAATAATATCCCACTCCGATATTTTCCTTTTTCCCCGTTCGCAACTTCCGACACATAAGTCTTCTTTTAATCATCTCCCTCTACCAGGAAGATGAAAACAACTGCCGAGAGCATAATTCAAATTCAAGAAGGAAATGTATATAGACGGATAATTAATATTACTAGGAAAACAGTGCAAGAAGCCAGAACTTCTTACTCTTTGAGTTTTGTTTTGCTCTATTTTCCTTCTTCCTGGAGAAATAACGAATGAATAGACTACCGGATGTTCCCCAGCGGTAGCGGTGCCGACGATGATGTAATGTTGCTTTAAATTTATTGCCAGGGAGAACACAAAAAAGGATTTTTATCCAAATTTAGGAAAGAAGAAAATATGAACTTCTCTTTCAGTTTTCCGTCTTTTGTAAATTTTGGAGAGAAGACGTAAGAAAGCAAAAATTTCCATATGAAACTATTTTATGGCTGGGATATTTTTCCCGGTGTAGATGTTTTACCCCCTTCACAACAATAAGCCAATTGTCATTAAGTACCTCTTCAGTGAACAGTCTATCGTCTCAAATCTGATATGCGGCAAAGATAATGAGAAAGAAAGGCAAAGCGCCTAGCCCCTCATAATTCCCACCCTTATCGGCCTCCCCGAGCAGGACAAGAAAATTAAACATTAATTTCCCGTAATAAAAATCCTGAAGGAGAAGCGAGACAGCGGAGAGAGAAGAGAGGGAGAGAGAAGGTACCTTTCGGAAAATAAAAAGGGCCATTCCTTTGTCTTTTGGCTGTTTGTATTCCCGGCATAAATCTGAGAGTAAGTGATCGGTTAACGCCGACCCCACGGGGGATTTTTTAACCCCTAGCAGCAATCTTTTCTCACAGATTTATTGTCGTAATCGCGAGAGTAACAAGTAAGAAAAAATACTACGGCCGGAACGAAAGGGAAAGGAAAGCGGGCGAGGGGGCGGTAGACGTGCAACACCGTACCGGACAGGATTTAGTGGTTTAGGGAAGTTTTAAATTCCGGAATAACACGGAGATCTCGGGGAGCATCCGGCTTTATTTCGAACGGATGATGAAGTGTAGACTGATAAACGAATCCAGAAGAATATCTATATTATTACATTCACGAAAAAATATCAACAAATTCTACAATCAATCAAAGGTGGCTTACAACACTATAGCGATATTTAATGTTATCAAATTTTAGTAAGATTTTAATATCAAAGTCTTACTTAAAATTGAAATAAGTAACACTCAAGTAATATGGAGGATTTACTTGATATATCAATTCTGATGGATATTATCGGACGAGAATTCTATGAATAGCGATATTTGAAGTTTACAACATGACTGTAGAACCTGTTATAAATTTAAAAAAATCTTTGTTAAAATTCTTCAATATCTGAGTACCTCCAACCATAGTTTTCGTGAGTCGTACTTTTACAAATTTTTATATGTATCAAAAATAGTTACCAATCGAATGATTGGGACCTGGCCTGAAAATCTCATTCTTTAAAATATATTAACATGATTGGTTTGTTCAAAATAATTCAAGTAATGAAATAATAAAAATAGGTAAATTTACATAAAGAAAATTTAAACAATTTAAAAATATAAGACAGTGAATCGATGGGTAATGATTTACCACTAAATAACCGTTTGACTTAAAAATACCATTTCATTATTTTTTTCCAATAACTTTCATTAGAAGCCTACTTTGCTTTTCGCAATAAAATGGACTTTTTAAACTATTGCCCTTAAAAGTGTCCATGAACCTCTCTTTGTTTAATTTCAGTACTCCTTTGAATCCAATATAAAGAGAGGTTAGATTTGGATATCGTGAATAATCCTACTGATATATTTTTACATTATTTTGTTTTTGAAATCACTGTGGAACATTAATAACTCAAGTTTCAATATACACCTAGCTAGACCCGTGAAAGTTTGTTAATAAAAATTTCAGATAACGTTCATTTCACCTCCAGGTGCCCTCTCCTCCCCTTATAACCTCTAATTATTAACTTCCAAATACAGAAATACAATCTAACGCGTTGTTTTAATAGTTCGTAATTAACGCCCCAAACTTACGAGGCTCCTATCCGAAATATTTTGTTGAACATCACATTAATTTGCCCTTCCACCTTCTCATGTAACCCATCTCTCCGTAAATTGTGATGTAAGTGGGTGAAAACTCCCCTTTCGTACGCTATACTTTTGTCTTAAGACAGTCGGTATATTAAAACACTCATTAACATCTTAACACGTGGGAAGGGAACAAAACACATTCCTTACCCCCATCTTCATAGTATCAGTTACCATTCTATATTTTCGTCGATGTGTGTTAAATTTTCCTCTGGGAAACTTCCATTCCATATTGTTATACATTTCAGTTGATGCTCATATTCGTACCTTCCGACAGACGCGAAAGCAAATTTCCAAAACTGGAAATTCTCCGCGCGGTGAGTCAGAAATATTCATAATTAATTCTGGAAGATGTTTCTCTCAGGTAAAAAAATCGTTACGAATAAGATTGAATAGAGAACACCATTGCCGATCATGTATCTGCAAAAGCTCAATTCATTTTTTTTTTATAAAATGAAGTGTAAAAAATTTGTAATCAATTTTTCTTTATCAATTAAATAATTAACTGGTAATGGTCGTAATGGGTTGATGATGTCTTTATTAAGACGAAAAAAGTTTGTGTAAGGCAAGATGATGCATTTACATATTGAATTATTTTTATTACATAATTTTCCTTATGTGCATAGGGAATTGGACATAAGGAAGTTGAAGCCGAATTACCACCTTAATCTACTTAATTTCACTAATGTTGAAATTTATAATGTGCTTACTGACTAAAAATAAAAAAGTGGGCTAGTGTGTTTAGTTGTATTATTTAACTGTTTTATTCTATGTATTGCACAAAGATAATTATGATTTATACTTATTGTAACTATACCTACTGCAGCATTGATAGTATACTATAATGTATGCCAAATACTCTATACATATAAAATCTATAAATAAATATATATCTCTTTACTCACTATACATATCATAATATTTAGTTGTAATAATAGTCATAAATATCATTACATGTTTCATTAAAACTTTGCACAAATGAACATTTTTGACCTTTGAGATAAGCGCCAGACTGCACAAGAGTCCAAAAATTAGTTCATAAATATTTTAGAGTAACTTAATTTAAGAGGTCCACTCTTCTACTCTACTTCATGATAGTAGAACTAGTTACAGAAAGAATATACAAGAATAGATATTGTAACGTTTTTACTGTATACTAAAACTAAACACTACGCAAATTGTCCTAATTAATTTATTTCTAACAGAACACTTATAATCTAACATTTAACTTAATTATTTTCACACACAAATGTTTATTTATTTAGCGCGCGGTCTCTCCTTCGTCGACCGAGATATTTACACTGTCGATTCTTCAACTAACCCGCCTTGGGTCCGGCATTCCTATTATACGCAGGTATGATCCTTCTAGAAGTTTCTCGATAGTTCCAGGAAATTCTCCTCGGGTTTTCGGGGAATCGTATCGCATCGATACGCCTCGGCTTTACGAGTTTATTCCCGGCGCTTCTAGAACGAATTCGTTAAACCGGGCAGTTCCAGACGTGTTTATTTGTTTTCGGCAAGCCGTTTTGTTACAATATATAGAATATACAGAAGACCTTGGGTAAATACATAAGATAAGAGATTTGGACCACTCATATGGTCTACTTCAATATATTAGAAATTAATTCAGCTTAATTGGCACTTGGTAAATTAGTAGCTCTCTCTGTAGATAGCTCTAGAATGGGTAGAACCTTATGTGCTGTGGTATAGCAAATTAACCAAACGTAACTCTCGTTTCAAAAATATCTGACCACTTTTTCAGTAAAATAAATAGAAAGCATTTATTCTACTTAACACTAAAATCTCATTACTGTCATTTATTACGATTTGTGTAATATAATATAGAAGTATTCTAGTATACAACTTATTTTTGATTCTTGTAAGCAAAGAAGGTGTGAGCGTTTTATATTATCTGAAGCCTTATTTGGGCTTAAAGTTGAAGTATACTTGATTGCTATACTCAATATGTGGATAAATCAGAGATTTCGTTATATTTAGTTTCACACGTTGTATAAAATTTATGAAGCCTTTCTCAATGCTTGTCAAAATGTAAAATTTTGTCAGTACTAAGACTAAGAATTTTGATATAGTGTTGGGACAATTTCGAATAATACACCACAGCCTTTTATTTTTCTTTTATTCCCTCTTGTGGGAACAACCTAACTTTCTATTCCATGTGATAAGCTAAGACTCTGTGACGACTATCAAACTTTTTCCTATCCCACTGTAATATCGCTTACAGCTACTTACTGCTTTGGTCTTTTCTGGTCTGCTTTGGTCTGGTCTGGTCTCATCTGGTTTGCTCTGGTCTGATACATTTTTGATAGGTGGTTCCTAAATATTTCAGGTAAATTTCTGGATATGATCTAAGTCCAACAGGTTTATATAGTCATTGTCCTTTCTTAACTACTCCCCAAGAATTAGATTCAGAGATATAAGCGAGGAGATACCGCTTGGTACTGATACAGATACCGATAAGCATAGGACACTACCGATGCCGATAACGAGAATACTAACCAGTCGACGCAGACACCGGTATTTCCGTTTTGGAAATTTAGCAACGTCTGTTGTTTTGAGATTCAGTTCAGTGAGATATTGGAGTTCTTCTGAGTAACGTAGAAATTTTGGATGTAGCAAGACTTAATACAGGAATACGAAGAAATATATAACCTGAAGCATCCGGGATGTTCCAACATTCTGCGGAGACGAAAGAATTGGAATGAGATCGGATGAAGAATGAATCAATCCAGTAAGATAACCATTATAGCCGCCAAAATACGAAAAAGAGCTAATGTCTCTAGCGTCATATTTGAACGACAAATAGGAAATACGATTAAATGTCTTCACTACTGGTGTTCCTATCGTAACACTATTAATGGTGATATTGAAGAGGAAAGAAAGTAATCGCAAGAACTCGAAAGGAGGTGGTCTAGCCCAATTACCATCTCAATGCTTTTCCGTGGTATATCAGGTACACAGGCTTATACACCGGCGACGCTTCCTATTTGTGGGAAAAAACAGAAATGTAGAACTGATTAATTAGCATATATTTATATGTACAATATATTGTGAGAGACGGTCTAAGTTAGTAAATTATGAGTAGAAAATGAGTTTCTATTCTTTGAATTATACATTTTACTGTATCATTAGTGAGCGAATGTTTCACTTCAGCCGAAAGTGAGTCTTTAGTTTGTTACAAGTGGGTTGACAAACGAATAACATTTTATTTCCAACTTCCTAACATATTGTCATGTACATTGTGGCAAAATCTAGGCCAGGTAATTAAGCCAGAAGCAAATTTAAACATCGAAAAAAAATTCTTATCCGCACACATTCGTTTATCAAAGTCGATAAAATTTGACCGACAAAATAAATAAAAAGAAATTAAGCTAATCAATAATGGAGGAAATAGGCATTCGGAAGTTAGTGAGTTATCAATGATCAATAGAGTCGACACGCTAGCCCTCGCAGAGATGTTCAGAGGTCAATCCAGATTCCTCGCCGTATTATTGCACTTCTGTATTCATTACAGAGTAGGCTATGTCATTATTTATCTCACTGTGTTATATCTTCAACTACGTTGGTTTTTTGTACCGTCGGTTGTTAGGTATTAATCATTTTGTGTTTTTATTGTGTGCTCAATTCCTCTCTCTCTCTCTCTCTCTCTCTCTCTCTCTCTCTCTCTCTCTCTCTCTCTCTTTCTCTCTCTCTCTCTTTCTCTCTCTCTCTCTCTCTTTCTCCACAAATAATGTTATCAGTGCTGCGTTACCTCCCCTGTAGATAACTTATGGTAACCCCAATAAATGCCATTAATTAGTTTCACCCATTTAATTTAACTCAGCGTTTGAGCTATCAGGGCCCCTAAGACCCCTGTGGTCGTGACAATATATCATGATTAACCGTATGAAGAAGTAACTGACTGAAAATGCCTATGTTAAATTTTGCTTCCGGAGAGTACCATCGGCACTTGCAGCAACGATCAAAAAGAAATTTTTCTTTCTATCGTTTGAACGAGGGATTTCTAAAATCAATTGACGAAGCAGTAAACTAATGACGTTTACTTTGACTGCTAAAAATCTAGCAAAATTACAATAGGAACTATAAACGTGTGACTTCTAAAAAAGAAGATGTTGACTCTACGATCAATATAAAAGAGGGCTAAGTAGGGTTGTAGGGATTTAATAAGGAATGTAGGGAACATATTCTTCAATTAGGGATTGAAAACCATTAAATGGGGAACTAGAGCAACTAGTTATTAAAACGTCTTAGGTGAAATTTCCACTTGCAAATTACGTAATCAAAATTAATTAGAACAACTAAGTCAGTGAAATAATTTAGTGCTTGCTGATAAAGTAATCAACTATTGAGTAATTAATAACTATTAAAGAGGGTATTAAAACAACTGAATAGCTTAGGTGGACGAAAAAGCGCGGATAAAAATGATTATTTCAAAATCTTACAACAATAATTAATCCGTCAGCATAACACCAGTCGTCGCAATATGATAATAAACACGCTCGGTAAGGTCAAACACACAGCTAGGTCAGGAGAAATAAAATCTAGGACGCCAAAAGATAACAAAACTTAATTTGCCATTTAACCAATGTAATTTGAAGATATATAAAAGCTTGTGAAATTTTGGTAATAAACCAGTATACGATGTATGCTCAAAACGACGTGTGTTGTTGGTCTTGAATTAAGTCACCCTAACCTACAAGCTCTCACGTTACGCCCTGAGAGTTCTACTAGATCTTCAAGATACTACAACCTTTAACTCCAAGAACTTCAACCCAGACCTGCACGTTACGCCCTCAGGTCCACACCGGAGAGCACGATAATACGCCCTCTCTCCAAACGACTAGAACTTCAACCACGGATCTGCACGATACGCCCTCAGGTCCAAACCAAGAGATCACGTCACACCCTGATCTCCAACTACTACTATAGTCTCCAGCCTCACAACCTGGAGACAAGATTCATCTCCGCAGCCACCCACGAACTACGAGAGATCTATACAGTCCACTTACAACAGAGATCACTTCACACTTCGTTCAGAGTAAGTTACTCAAGCAGCCTAAATTTGATTGGTAATTTCACTTATTAATTATGACAAGTTTCTGGAATCTAGTATAATAACAAAAATAAAAAATGTTATGGTTTGGTTTGACGTGTCAGAACGTGTTAGATGTTTTTCTAATGAACTCCTTCATTGTTTCAACCTTTTCCACCATGATCTCAGCAAGGCAAATTAATAATTTCTCCTATACCCCCCTCCACTCCCTTCCACTCTCCCACTCGTACACTTTCTTGCCGCGATTGCCAGCCACTCCTCCGCCTCTTTTCCTAAATGGATTTGCGGAAATCCGAGATCGCCTGCTGGTGTACACACTTTAGCTGTGCTTTAGCGTAGTAGCACTAGTAGTCCTCCTTCGTCGTCGTCGTAGTCGTAGCCGTCGTAGTCGGCGAACCACCGGAGCCGGAGGCAATACATCTCGAATCCGAGAGGCAGGGTTCTGGGCCGGTTATCATCCATCTACAGCCGCGGGCCTAATGTGGTATCATAGGCCCGTAATTAGCCGACTGAGACTACAAGATAATGTACTTCGCTCGCATAAATCTTTTCCTTCCTCGTCTCTCTCTTTTCGACGGCGGCGGTTGCGGCGCTCGCAGTGGCGCAGCCTGGTGGATCCTAATATGCATCGCTCCGGGCGGTACACTCGATTACGTATTAAGGACTTTCGCGGAAATGCGGATAACCCTCGGGAACGTTTTGCGTATGTATAAATTACGGCCCCGCCTCTTCTGGGGAAAAAACCTAAATCCAAATAACCTTCGCAACTCAATTTATGCATACATAATCGAATTCAGAATAGACTAAAGTAAACGTTTAACGTTTCAGACGCAGTGAATCTTACATTTGCTAACGTTAAAGTTAACAACTTTATCCGTCTCAGTCTTTATATTCTTCTTTAATTTTAATGAAACCTATAATTTTTTTTACACTGACCAGGTAAAAGATTTTTTTCACTTCACTTTATCCCACATATTCTAATCTCTAACTGGGCAACTGAGCAGGGTGGCTGGCAAGCGTTTAGCTAGAATGTTCATGGTTCTGGTAATGGTATTAGCAATTAAATACATATTGTTTAATATTGTGTGTTTAACTAATCTATTGTATTGATTCCAGAAGGATTCATGTGACAATAAGAACACAGAAGAAAAAATATATTACCTAGATTTTTAAAAAACTCATCATTTTCTTATCATTTAATTTTACCGTAGGGTATCCTCAATCAATTCTAATGAAAAATGTTGAAAAAATCATATATGCTCTATAGGTGAGGACATTATGCCGTTTCGAACTCAACGTGTTGGATTTTTTAACAAAAAATACTCAATACACAAAAACTGTTAGGCCCTGCCTGTTTCATGCAACATTTTTACATAAGTTCTCTTTTTTTCTTAAAAAAATGAACGTTAACGTCGGACTACGTTCTCATAATTAATCACAAGTATTCGATAGTACAATAAATATTCAACGATTTCAATATTCAAATATTAAATAATAGTAATAGCTAGAACCAGTTCCGTGAAAATTTCAAAAAACAATAATAGCAAAATACCCTTCAGACCAGATTTAACTATTATATATTTTAATATTTAATTACAATTTCAACACCAAATAAATTCCCAGTTAAAAAAACCGGAGCGGATTTTAAGAAAATTTCCAAAAACTGGAAAATGACAAGTATGTAGTGCCAAAATTTAGCCAAAATATTATTGAACTTTATTATACAAATTGTATAGATAGATAAACTTTCAAACAATGATATTAATTCTTGATCAAATTTTGAAGAACATAAATTTTGAAATCATATTCTGAAGGCTTTTATCAATTGAAAGTTTAAGCAATGAAATTTTAAATCATTATATGGTAACTAACGACTACTTCTAATGAATAGTTTTAGTTAAAAAAATGGGTCTTACGGGTGTATTATCCCATCTCGGCACATTTTATTGAGGTCAATTTTCCGACACCTTGTTGATCCATTTCTAATACACTAACTCGGCACAACGGATGATGTCCAGCCCGGCGGGTCGAGCAGGTACACATTACGATAATAACCCAACTCGGCATTAACCTAGGGAGGTATTACCTTCTTGATAATGCGGTATTGTCCAAAATAGAGGTACTTCACTGTTGCGCAAAATTCATCATATTTTTGAAACCTAGTATACGTCATGTGATATGCTCGAAACTACGTTGGAAAGGCAAGGGGGGCAAGGATCAAACATGTAAGGGGGGGAAGGATCGAAGATATGCTTACTAGGCCTAATAGGCATCTTCAGAATTTGCTGTAGAATGTGTAAAATTCTACCTGTGGGTGATAGGGTGCTCCGGGATACAATTCGACTCATGCTGGGCTAATTCGAATACCAAAAAAATTACCTGCTCCCCTTGGGATACAACTCGGCTACACCGATACCATATATGCTTGTCGTTATACACAAGTAATTTCTGTGCCGAGCTGGGCTCTGTAAAACAGAGTACCTGGTAAGATGTGGGCCGAGATGGGCATCGCCCTATGCCGAGATGGGTACTGTAGAATGGAGTACCTGCCTAGATGTATGCCGAGTTGGGGTATAATTTTGTCGTTTACCTGCTTCTTGTGCCGAGATGGGAATCGCCGAAAAAAATAACATTAATTTTTCACATTAAAATTACTTAATAGTAAACTATTATTCCTCAAATAGCCCCTATAAATTTATTTACTTTATTTTTTATATTTTCAATATACTTATACGGATTATATATTATTCATGGCTATGTCATTAAGATATATCTTAATGACAGCCATGAATATGTTCAGAATTTTGAACGAAACGGCGGCAGTGTGAAATATTCTAACAATTAGTTGTTATTATTTTGGGGATCACCAAGAACATTTCTGGATTTTATCTCAGCTCTCCGAGAACATTCTCCCATACATTCTTACATGTTACAACTTTAATTCAATGCCTTAGTAAGTCTATGAGAGTTTAAATTTCAATGTTACAGATGTGACGGAGGAAGCTTCATGCGAATTGATCATGTCTTACATGGGAATCAACATGATTTACACAACTTTCAATTTATTTTGAACCTAATGAAAATTGGAATAAATGAGATTTATAATCAGTTTAAGTGGATAACGTCCAACGGTTCGATTAAGTCTTCACTGTTTTTGACTTCACAAAACCGATAATTGGAAATCAAACGGTCTAATCCGAATCGTAAGCGAATCCCATTTGCAATTCAACCGTCGAATAATTTTTCGATCGTCACGCACGCGAATTTCAATCCCCCTTATATTTATTCCGTGTCACCCCTCTTCTTACGAGTTAACCCTGTTCGCCTCCTCTATCAGCCACGGTAGCGTGGAGATGGATATCATGAGCCCTCCGGTGTGGAACCGCTGCTGTTCTTCGAGATTTCAAGGGAAAATTATTAAATTACATTATATAAAAAAGAGATTTTGAGCGACGCTCCGCTGCTCCAACTCCGCAAAACATCTATACGGAAGAGATGGGAAAGGAGAGGGAGACAGGGAGAGAACGAGAAAGAGGGAGAGGGATATTTCTCCCCTTTTACTCGGAAAAGGAAGAGAAATTGGAAGATTTATTTATAGATAAGGATTTATAATATCCATTAAACCACTGATAAACTTCTAAATAAATTTATACAAGTTTTTCATTCTGACGTAAGAAATCAAACTCCAGCGCCTAATTTTCGTCAGTTCATTCCGATATTTCCAAACATTAAGTAACGTCGATAAAAAAGAAACTTTACCTCTGCACTTTCTGAAAGCAATTGTTATCTCTAATTTACTTTCGAGACCACGAACCTCGACCCTCGCGTCCTTTAATTGCAATTATTCCAATTTAAACGTAATTCCTGTGATGTGACTTCGCCTTAAAACCATTATCCGTTTGGTAAGAATAACAACGTCGCTTTCGTTCCATCGAAACGGTTACTTAAATCTGAGACTCGGATTCAAGTTGATAGGAATACGAGGGTAAATTTCAAGATTAAAGCGAAATAAAATTAAACCTACTTTAGGTAAGGAAAAAGAAAGGGGCAACTACAGTGTCTAACATCCACTAGTTGTTTTTAAATATGCGTTATTATTATTTTTAATATCAGTATTTCAATTTTATATTTCTCGTCGGAGATACATCAAACCAAATTCATTTAATTTTCCAGTTTAAAATAATGTCTCGTGGGTTATAAACCGATCGAATTCATTCCCAGACGTTCACCTTGACTACTATCTTGGCTCACTTTCGACACATTTCACAGGTTTGCCACTAATCTGGTTTCTTAAGTAACTGAATATAATTATAATTTATCATTATTTGAGGGTTATTATTCAGGATGGCCAAACTGGAAACCCCCAAATTTCTTGCTAAAGCGTAAACGTGTCCTCTGATCGTTGTTCGTGATTGATGATTTACGAATTTAAATTCGAACTCTATTTGCGTAATGGTGAATTATGAAACAGGCTAAACCAAGTTTAAAAGATGGTTGGTGAGAACCAGTCATGGAGAGTCAATGTAGAACTTTCGAATTGAGTGCTGGTTTAAATCCCTCCGTAAAGCCACTTTGTAAGCAGAGAACGATCCGCGATCACATTATCGATGGTTTTCCCATTTTCAAGTTACGGGCTCTGGAAGGCAACTACCCAGAGACAGTGTAACGTTGCAGTTGTTATGATCTCGGTAGGTTACGGTGGTCCTAAATATTCGTACTACTCTCTCCGCTTCTCGCAATTTCTTGTCGGGCCCCCAGTTTTTCTTATTCTGCACTGGAGCCTTTTAGGGATTTCGCTTAGGGTTTCGCAGCTGAGACACGTATTTTGGGAATTTACTCCGGAACTCCGCTGAAGATCCTCTCTGGGTCTTCTGTACTAAGTAGTTTCTGCCGGTGGTGCTCGAAATGCACCAACGGGATTATAGACACCCCGTGGCGTTAGGGATGGTACCTGTTGACCGTTCTCAGGTAGTTCGTACTACCATTCAATATAAAATTGATTATAATTCAATATTATGTTCCAGTGAATTTTGATTAACGCGAATATATTTTTATTAAGATCATTGTTTTTTCCTCTATAAATCGATACCAAACTCAAAATATTTCCAACAAAATCAAATTGTTTTATGGTTTTAAATGTGTATCTATGCACTAATATAAAGACGAAATTGTTACAATTTGAGAAAGAGAAATCCTTACCTGTAATCTTTATCTTCATGAAAAGGGAACTTGTTATACCCCCTTAATGTTGTTCACCACGGTGATAAGTAGGTAGGGTAAAGTTCCAGGAATGTGCTCTGGTTTGATCCTTGAAATAGGTTTTTGATTGGCAGTACAGAAAGAACGGGCTGATACATATAAGCCTCGAACAAGCGGTACTCCTAGCGGCCCGGTGGGCCTTGTCAAAATTGAAATTATGTACATATTTACAAAGCTAAGGAAATACAAAATCTCTCCGGAAAGTCAAACTAAACACACACTAAATTAATGAACGTAACATAGAATATCGAGTCCAAAAAATACAAAAGATTACAAAAAATTATATATTCTATATTGATGTGAAACTCTTTTCACATACTGGCAACGAGTGATTTCTCCATTGTCATATGAAATGATGAGTTCTTGGACAAATTGCAATTTTTGACGTACCTGGAACTTTACCCTACCTATCACCGTGGTAAACAACGTTAAGGAGGTATAACAAGATCCCTTTTCATGAAGATAAAGATTACAGGTAAAGATTTCTCTTTCTCAAATATGTAACAATTTCGTCTTTATATTAGTGCGTAGATACACATTTAAAACCATAAAACAATTTTTGTTGGAAATACTTTGAGTTTGGTATCGATTTATAGAGAAAGAAACAACGATCTTAATAAAAATATATTCGCGTTAATCAAAATTCGCTGGAACATAGTATTGAATTATAATCAATTTTATATTGTTTGGTAGTACGAACTACCTGAGAACGCCGACAAGTACGATCCCTAACGCCACAGGGTGTCTATAATCCCGCTGCTGCATTTCAAGCCCGACGGTTTCTGCCACATCTTCTTGAAGCCTCTATTCCGGATACTGTCTGGCCTTTTAGTCAGGACTCTTTTCGAGAAACCATTTCGGTTCATACTACAATCTCAGCTCTTCTGCATAGAACAACATTAGGATATACACGTTCTGAATTAAGGAAACCTTACGAAAATTTGATCGCAGTTCGCAATTTTAATATGTCGTTTTCTTGCAATGGTACAAATAATTACTCTGTAATGATTTTATATTTAACTTATTCATTTAACACTGATTACTAGCACCTAACAGTTTAATTAGAATATTTATTCATTTTCACGCTTGGGTTTAATGATCACAATAACTCATATTCGAATGTCTTCTCTTGCCCACGCGTTGATCTTTTATCACCCTGGCTTGCACGTTGATAAGTGAAAACGATCCTTATCAATCCTGGAAAGAACAGAAGCATTTTCTTCGGGAAAGGTACTTCGATTCTCGGAGTAGAGCTTAAGTCCAAATTTTCATGAAAATCGACGTTATTTCCTAAAATTCCACACAATAATATTGTATATTTTACCACTCATGAATGGAGTATGAGCAATAACTTAACCCTTATTAGGTTTATAGAGATCATTCAAAAACGTATCTCTTTTTTTTATTAGCTACATTTTTGTTCTGATTGTTTTTTCCGATGAAATGGGAGATTTTCAAGGTATTGGTGAAAAACGGTTAAAAACATTAGGTTTTTCAATGAAAAATGTGTAGTGTCAATCGCGAATAGCTCGATAAACATCAACTTTACAAAAAAACTTTATGGATCTGAAGTTACTTAGAATTGGTCAGTCTATCGATTTCCAGGTTTATTTTGATTAAAAAATTTCTTACCCCTTAGAAGGGATGGTTTCCACCCCTAGGGAAAAAGCACACTTCGGCACAAGTTCAACTTTGAAGAACGTTATAAATACTACCTAATTCCCGATTTCCAAAGATATCGACCTTGTTTCCCAAAATTCCACCGTACTAGTACGGTATTTTACCATTGATAACTGGAGTAAAATTGCAGTGATGAAATGAATATCAAAATATTTCTAGAAAATTAGCTGCAATACACCGGTTGAACAAAGTGGAACCTCGTATCCTTTTCAATTTCAAGAAAATTTTTAATTGTGATGATTAGTAGGACATATGTATTACAGCTACTACGAAATTTGTGTCAAATTGACATTTGGCATATATTTATAGTCGTCCTCAGAAATAAGAGAACATTTTAAATTTGTTAAAGATTATTATGTAAATATATAAGATATTATTATTATTATGCAGTATGACAATAAATCAAAAGAACATAAAATAAATTAATAACAATTATTATTATCATAGTGTGATAAAATTATGGTCCTACAAAAATTCACATATTTTATCTATTTTATACAAGAAAGCTTATATCCTCTCACAAGAAAGAAAGATCATTATCTCCGCCCTCCTTTTCCTCCTCTTCCACCCAGGGAAGGTCGGGTAAGTCCGCAAAATCTGACACGTTATAATTCGGCCATTAAGAAAAGTAACCACGTAGCCCGGCATCCAGAGCGACAGATCCCGGATTTAAGGCCTGGATTCCTCCCTAAAACTATCGCCAACTTTGATAGTAAAGTTGGGATAAATCTAAGCGGGGTAAACATATCTTTCACACACTGTTTAATTTCTGTTAGAAAGTAAATGAAGCAGACTTTCTGATTATATAAGAAAATGTGTGTGTATGTGAGGGAGTGTGTGTACGAGTGGGTGTTCAAGTGACTTTCTAATTTAATGAAATTTCGGCAAGTTTCCAAATTCAGCCGATGAGTTTTGATAAGAGTTGATAGGGTGATGCGAAAGTGTTATGGAGTTGTGGTTAAACGGTGGGTGGGAGAGGAAAAATTGCCCTTTCAGTTCGGGTTTAATAATTAAGCAAGTTACGTAGAGTTCGAATTTAGGTTTTGAAACTTATCAGATAAGTAATTACATTATTTCCGCCGTATTTCTCGAATTTATCCCCATAAAACCTCGCGTAATTAAATGCATCAGGATTATTAATGTGCAAATCAAAATCAATCACTTTATCTCGACTTCCTATTCGCTCGTACCCTCAAGATGTCCTCCCATTGTACCCACGAAGTGTAATTAGTAAGTCTGCGTCAATTAACCACGAAGGAGTCATTCGTCTAATGCCATTATGATTACGGTTGACAGGCAAGAAGAGCAGCATCATAAAAGGGGATGCTCCTTTTATTAGCTTTTATATACCCGGAGAGGAGAAGCGATGTCTTACACGCATTAAAAGGGAATCATCGATTTAGGCAGCGGAGAGGGATCGATTCTAATCCTTTGATATGATTTGAGGTTATTGGTGCAGTCGGGTTAAAAAAAATAGTATTTATTTCAAATTAGCGAAACCGAAGATGTAATTTTCGATTAGGGCGACTCATATTTCCTTATCTCGGAATAACACGAACGACATTTCCGAGAATTTGAAAATAATGCAAAGAAGAAATTGGTTTCGAGGAACGTAAATATCCAGTGGCGTCGTCATTTGCCGAAAAGTCATTAAGAAAGCAAAACGTTTCGAGTTTCACCTCTGAGAAATTTGATAGAGATTTCAGGGAAATTTATTGAGATTGAAATCACAAATCAGAAATTTTCCAAATTCCCGACTTCAAAATTATCCATATCGAATTCGACAAAACTGAAACTGCCACACCATAACAGGATCGTTCGTTAAGACTAGTCAAATTTTTTACATTTTCTAAAGGACTGTTCAGTGAGAATTTTAGAAAGTTTGGTACTTTGAAACTAGGTGCTAAGATATCTATATTTTCTGTAATATATCAAAATTTGGTTTCAAGTTTGTTCCGATCAAGAACTCCCAGAATCAGAAAGACATGGATGTGTTGTAATTTTGCCGCGAAACACATTATTAATACCATTTTTCAAAATATAGTCGTAACATGTATGGGTAAAACAGATGTCATGCAAGAAACTCCTGCTTTCACTCAGACACATATTTCCACGCATTGAAAAATGGTAAATAACTACATTTTTAGAAGAGATTCAAGTCTCTTAGGAAAAAGATGACATTTGAGAAAATATTCCGTTTTTAAAGGTTAAATAGAAACTTATAAAGTTTTAAAAATATAAGTACTTTAAAATATCAAGTTTTTGACGTTAAGGAAAATTAAAAATTAATGAAACAAATACATTTTTCCTAAAACAACTTACCACAACAGCAATGAATTTATTTTCAATGCGTAATAATTAATTTCTTTTGAAACGGACTGTTTTGCGTGTATGAAGAAAGTATAGGTACAGAATATTATTAGTAATAACAGAAGTGACAGTTGGAGCGGCGCCTTTGAAGTTCACGACAAATTGGAGAGATCTTGGGTGATATTCTTACTAGTGTTTCAGAGGAAAATTTGAAATCTCAATCAGAATAGTTGAAATTGAGATAATCATAACTACTTGTTTAGGTCCTCAGTAACATACAAAAACATAAAATGAGCTTTTATTGTCTTCATTGATTATTTATACGAAATGCTAGACAAAACATAACCAGTAATTCATTTATTTCTGGACCTGGCTGAAGCATTCGCTACTGTTAATCATGGAATGGTTTGTAATACTAATAAACCATACAGATATGGCATTAGACATTTAACTCTAAAGCAAAGGATATTGGCTCTTAATTTTTTTAATTATCTTCAATAAAAATTAAATACAACTACAATGTCTTCTTTGAAACATGAATTGAAACGGTTTTCAATCGAGAAATGTCTTTATAATGTAAAAAATTTTAATGACATGTAGCACATGTGTGACAAGCTCTTTGTAATGCATTCTCCTTGTTTGTACCTTTCATTAATCTCGTACTCATCTCATGTTGTTCATTCTATGTAATTCTATTGTATTGCGTATTTTTTATGTAAATTTTACTTCGTTTCATTCTTTGTATCAATTTTATTTACAAGAGCAGTTATTGAACACTGCAAGGGCAGAAGATAATAAAAATATTGCCGGTTCCGGTAACTTACTGAATTAATGGAACTGCAATTCTTCGAACTCAGTTCATCGAGTTTCAATTATTCGAAACAGTAAACTCAACGAAACCTCATCTAGTCCGAACTAAGTTAATAGAAGGGGCAAATTAATGGAAGATATTTTATTGTGAATATAAATAGAATAAATCATAATATTTATAAGAATATTCTGAAAAGAAATGGAAATTGACATGCAACTTAAATACTGCATAATATTTTCGTCGTGGTTATATGAATTTAAAACCTTTTTGACTTTATAGCCACAGTCCTTAAATATCTTCTTTTTATAAGGTGAGGCTTCCCTCCGAAAATTTGAATAATTATTAAGTTGTCTGTTTCTTTCTTTTTCTTTATATGCATTTATAAATTTCCAGTTAAAAGGTAACCAGCAGACGACTGTCTTTCAAAGCATCTTAGCCAACCTTCAACAATACTATATGTTTTTGTCAGGCCATTTAAAGCATCTTCACAACAAATTCATATCCTCAGACTGTATCAACAATTTTTATGTATTAAAATATGATTGTGTATAAGACACATAAATATACCTATAATTTCATATTAAACCATGTAAAATGTACACATTTACTATATAAGTAATTGTAGCGATACATCGTATTAAAATATGTTATAATTAACTACTTATAACAATTAAAGATATCTAGAAAAAACATCTACATATATATGACTTTGTATAACTGCTTCTGTATGCTCCACATAAGTTCCTCTGTTATACGTATTCCTTGTATAGAGGAATCGATTCTCCGCATGGTTTCGCATGGGAAATAAATCTGGGAGACCGAAACAGCAAAAAAAACTGAAAATGCGAAATTTCCATTGCAGCTGTACATGACCTGCATCAGTTTGACAGATGGCTCCACCTCGCGGCATCGACAGAATTTTAGCATAGTCAAGCTATTGTCAGAGCTTCGTTGTCTGATGGGTCCTGAGGGCTGCTTAGTTTGGAGCGGTAGTGCATAAGTTGATGTAGCTTAGATAGGTTAACCAAACTAATGACATTTATTGGACTTACCAAGAGAGTGGTTTACAGGGGGAGGCAAGTAATTCAGCACTAATGACCTAGAGAGAGAGAGAATGAAAGAGAGAGAGAGAGAGAGAGAGAGAGAGAGAGAGAAATTAATCGCAAGACACGAAATAAATAAAAAATAAGACCAGAGGAACACAAGGCAAACAAAGGTAAAAAGCAAAGTACAAAAAGTGAATTAATTAGTACATAGCTTACATGACTTTAGAGTTATAGAGCCAGGTTACATCACAGCGCAGGACATATAGACTATTCTCTCGGCACCTTGTCGAGTTTTAGCGTGTTTGACCAATTGCTCGTGGCTAGTTGTTTATCTAATAGTAAGTATTTAACTCTTTATTTCGGCGGGACCAAATTCCGCACCCACTACATGAAGTAAAATGTTTTTGGAAAACTCCGCACTAAACCTCGGATTAGTGTTAAATGATGCAGAGAAATTTAGCACCAATTTGCCGTCCTCTACCACCAGCACTTTTAGGCTGCGTTCGCTAAATTTACCTCCATCGTTCATTTTTTTCTCATAACCAATAAACTCAAATTGAAAATAAGTAAAAAAGTGTATAGGAATAAGACGCTGTAATATATCAAGAATAACATTCGTTCATTTATTTCACATCATCTTTAATATTCTAAGAAATTAACCATCAGAGGGGTATGTGTATCTTGTACATACTACTAGTTTCGGTGCCGACTTTGAAAGTAAATTTGGGCTTGCCGGTTGTAAAAATTGGAATTTACCCATGCTGCCCTATTTGTTTATTTAATTAATCTATATTATGTTGATTTTGTCGACTTTAATAATGACTGTGTGAGAATAAAAAAATTGTGGTGGATGTTTACAAAAGGAAATTCATGTTTTTCGCCTGGATTACCTACGTAGTCCAAATACTGCCGAATTGTACGTGACAATATTAACATCAATTGTCAAACAACCTTCCGGCACTTTTATGATATTAATATTGGTTTATAAACCTAGCCTATAAATAAACATAATAAGCTGCTTTAGCCCTCTCCTTTCTTCACTGTGGATTTAAAAGTATCACTCTCTTCCTCTAATGCGCGAAAATTGATTGATAGTCCCACTTCAGCTTTAATTTCGTTATGGTACCTCGCTATTTTTTTCGGTTGGCAACTTTTTCATTTTTCTCATTTTCTAATGTCATGTAAACGTAAGTTCTGTTGTTTTCACGTATGAAGAAACCAACAGAAACAACCACTCCACGGACAAATATCCCTATTGGTCAAATCACACTTTTGTTGCTTATTTGTCACAGGCACAATATTGAAAATATATTGACAAGTTGAAATTGAAACGTTATACTCATTGATGTAGTGAGTGGTATTTCCAAGAAAGAATGTGATATATTTTCCTGAGTCTTCTTGCTACCGAATAGGTAATCTTGTCCATTTATTTGATTATCACATCCGCCTCTAAAGGTGGCATTATCATTTGAAAATCACCAGGCTTGAAAACTTAGAGTCTTGCAGATTATGCAGATTACTGATTCTTCACATTTTTTAAAATCTGCTTGATCCGAAATTCTAACTTGCGATCAAAATACTTTTCCCTACACTCTCCACGTTTGAAACAGTCTCTCTTACCAAACTTAACCAAGTAATTAAGACATTATCTTAACTACCTATCCCAGAACCCACCCCAAAAATCCACCCCCTTCGCCGCCCCTGTCGCCCCCTTTCGCCATTCCGAACCCTTCTGTAAGGTCGCAGCCGTTGGTGCTCGGAAGGGCCGAGTCACGTGTCCTCGTCGAGATTACATCCACCTCTTGTAGTTATTACATGCAAATCAAGAGTCAATTCACAGGGCTGACCGTCTCGCACGGTTCAATCCAGACTTGTGCTCCAAAGGGGTCTGAGGCGCAGGGGGAAATGAAGAGAATGACCGAGAAACATGACCTGTTCAGCTCTTCCGACGATTCGATTATGAATTATGAGGTCGGTCCGCAAGAGGTGATCGTTTTCGGTATTGATTAACAGTGGTGTTGAGTTCTTGTGGACAAAATTCTTCTAATTGGTGTTGAAAGGAACTTTCTGTTATGTCCACGTCACACGATAAATTAATGTCGAGTGAACTAATTATTTTATAAATGAATAATTCGGACGAGTTAACTAATGTAATTTATTTATTGAAAATTAATAAATAAACTACTACAACTTACTTAAAATTACAATATCTATTTTAATAATAATCGCGGTTTTATAATGAATAGTGTTGACGGTACAACGAGTAGATAGTGTCTGACCTGGTCTTTCAGGTAAAATTCTAAACTTAAAATCCTTAACGATGGGATTTTCCCATCCCTACATAGATTTACACCAGACGATCACTGATGGCTATGCCCGACCAATTGCAATAACATCATAAAATTTATATTCATAACTTGGCAGTGATAAAAACAGAATATGCCGGTACTGTAACCTTTGAAATTTACTACAGCTGGCCCTAAATATAAGAATTACATTAACAAACTAATTTAACTATTGATTTTAAAAACTAGACACCCAGTAAGGTATGAAACATTATCCCGGCTTTGAACGACTTGCGTTCAACAAACACAAAAACGAAAATAGTAATAATAATGAAGATAAATAGATAAGACTGAGTTATTCCTTTGTATAAAGATATCGTAATTGTTACACCTAAATTGTTAATATGTATGTACTAGAATAATTATAAGGTTTAACAAAACTTGACAATTAAAATAAAAATAAAAATTTAAACATAGAGATTATAGTTACATTATTCGTCACTTGAATAATCGATCGGTAAAGGTGACAATTTTTTAACACACCGTTTATACAACCCACTTTTAGTTTTCACACTTGCCACTCTCACTATATTGTCTTTGCCTGGATGAACCGCAGTTATGCGCCCCATGCTCCAATGCATGGGAGGTAAATTATCTTCCTTGATCATTACCAAAGTTCCTACTTTAATTTGATTCTCCTCTCCTTGATGCCATTTTTTTCGAGTTCTTAACTCATTTAAATACTATTTGTGCCAACGCTGCCAGAAGTGTTGTTTAACCCTTTGAATGCGCTGCCAAATTGACAACTTGTTGATTGGTACAGTTTGTAGATCACATTCAGGTATGCTTCCTAAATGATCTCCAATAAGGAAATGTCCAGGTGTTAAGGCTAAGAGGTCATTAGGGTCAGCGGAAAGAGGAGTGAGAGGACGGGAATTTAATATCGCTTCAATTTCAATTATACAAGTATTAAATTGCTCATATGTAAACAATGCTTCTCCCATTGTACGATATAAATGGTGTTTAAAAGATTTTACTGCAGCCTCCCACAGACCTCCAAAATGTGGAGACCTTGGTGGCGAGAAATGCCAGTTGATGCCTTCATTTTGAAAATGGTTAGCAAATGTATCATTAGTTGACATGAAAAATGATTGAACTTTCATTATCTCATTTTTTGCACCTATAAAATTGGTAGCATTATCGGAATGAATATTTTTGGGTTTACCCCTTCTTGAAACAAAACGTTTTATTGCTTCTAAACATGTTTCTGTTGTAAGATCAGTAACCAGTTCCAAGTGAACTGCTTTGGTCGAAAAACAAACAAAAACTGCTACATAAGCTTTGACTTTTTGTCGATTTTTAATTTTTTTCTCTTTTATCATGAATGGTCCGCAATAATCCAATCCAACATTATCGAATGGTCTCGATCGCACTATTCTATTTTTTGGTAAATCACCCATTACATAGTTTGGCAGTTTAGGACTTAATTTATAACAACGTATGCATTTGTTGATAATATAGCGAGTCATATTTTTACCATCAATTGGCCAATAACTTTGTCTGACATAATTTAAAGTAGTTTGTACTCCTGCATGCCAAAATTTTTTATGTTCATGTAAAATTATTAATTTGGTTACGTGATTTTGCCGAGGCAATAAAATAGGATACTTTTTGGAGTAAGTCATTTCTGAATGTGATAATCTACCTCCTACCCGTAATATGTCTTGATCATCGAGAAATGGATTTAAAGAAATTATTTTACTTTTAGGACTGATCTTGGAACCGCTTTTCAAACCTTGTATTTCCATGGAAAAATGATTCATTTGAATTAATTTGATGATTTGAAAATGAGCATTTCTTAATTCTTCCACAGAATATGCGCCTGATAACTTTTCATTTCTATTTCTATTTATTAGGGCTCGACGACAAAAGGCCACAAAACGATTTAATTTAGAAATAGAAGAAAAGCGTTCTAGAATATAATTTTGTGCTTGTTGATTATGCCTTTGTTCAGTTAGTGTATTAGTACTAACAAGAACTGTATTTAATTTTGTTTCTGGAATTTCAATATTGGACAATTGCATAATTTTCCATTCATTTTCGTCTTGTGACAGCCAATGAGGTCCATGTAACCAAATTTCATTTTTAATAAATTCAGACGGAGATTGACCTCGAGATATAAAATCTGCAGGATTTTCTTCCGTTGAAACATGAAACCAATGAATGTTATTTGATGTACTACTACTAGTAAGTGACTGAACTTCAGCTACCCGATTAGCCACAAATGTTTTAAGTTGATGTGGAGACCTTTTTAGCCAGTGTAAAACTATTGTTGAATCTGACCACAAGTTGATTTTGTTGTAATTCAATTTTAAAGCTTCTATTACTTTCTTCATTAATTGACATAATAGCAGTGCTGCACATAATTCTAACCTTGGTATTGTCATAGTTTTGACAGGTGCTACCCGAGATTTAGCACAAATTAGATGTACTGCACACTTCCTGTTGGAATTAATCGATCTTAAATAAATACATGCCCCGTAAGCATGTTGACTGGCATCACAAAACCCATGTAATTGAATGTTCGTGGCATTTGATACACAAATTTGTCTCGAGGTTTTGAATTGATGAATTAAGGATAATTCACTTTTTATTTTAGACCACTTTGTGAATAAATGTTGAGGGATTGATTCATCCCAATCTAATTTTAGTTTCCATAATTCTTGTATAATTAGTTTAGCATCAATTATGATAGGACCTAAAAGTCCTAACGGATCAAACAGTTGTGAAATTTCAGACAAGATTACACGTTTTGTGACTAGTTTTTCAGCTGAAAATTGTTTAAAAGAATAGTGAATGGAATCAGTATCAGGTTTCCAGTGAATACCTAACACCTTTTTTGAATGATCGCCTAAACTTATTTCTTCAGACTTATCACAGTTTGATTGGTGTACTAAGTCAGCTACATTAGAGGCCCACTTATGAAGTGTAAATCCTCCTAAATTTAAAATACTAATCAATTGTTTCTTAAGCTCTATTGCTTCTTGCATTGTATTGGCCCCTGATAATAAGTCATCAACGTAAAAATCATTTTTAAGACAATTTGCTGCCAAGGGAAATTTGTTTTCTTCATCATGAGATAATTGATATAAAGTTCTAGCAGCTAAAAATGGTGCAGTTGCCGTGCCTTGAGTAACTGTTGTTAATTGATAGGTACGAATTTTATCCTTTGCATTTTTTCGCCATAAAATTTTTTGGTAATTTGCATCTTCTTCATTTATTTTGATTTGTCTATACATTTTTTGTATATCGGCTGTAAGAACTATATTATGAAGTCTAAATCTCATTAGAATGAATATTAATTCATCTTGAATGGTGGGCCCTACTAATAGAGTGTCATTTAAGGAATAGTTTGTCGCACTTTTAGCCGAAGCATCAAATACGACACGTAATTTAGTTGTTAAATTGTTTTCTTTTACAACCGCTTGGTGAGGTATATAATAACCCCCATGAATATCATTGTTATCCGTTATTTCCCTCATATGACCCATGTCTAAATATTCTTGAAGCGCTTCATTATAATCTTTTAATAACGACACAATTTTTGATAGTCTTCTTTCCAATGAATTGTAACGATTTAATGCCATATTATAAGAATCACCTAATCTTTGAATATTCTCATTAAAAGGTAACCTAACAATGTATCGCCCGTTTATATCTCTAATTGTTGTTTTCATGAAATAATCCTCACATTTTTGTTCTTCAATTGACAAATGTTTTCTTTGAGGAAGTTCTTCAACTTCCCAGAAGCGACTCAATTGATTGTCAATACTATTTGTAATTAAATGACAAGTTGCTGATATTGGTTTTGTAAATGACTGCATTTCTACTTCTCCTGCAACTATCCACCCAAGCAATGTTTTTTGCAAAGTTATATTTGAATTTTTATTAGGAATTATTTGTCCATTACTGAGTAACTTATAAAATAGAGTAGCACCTATTAATCCATCAATTTTTGCTGATTTATTAAATTCTGGATCTGCTAATTGAATATTCCTAGGTATATTAATTAGACTTTTATTTAGTGTTCTTGCTGGTAGGGTATTTGTTATTTTTGGTAAAGCTACAAATTCTAATTTTGATTCAAACCCGTTTATTCTTGAGCGAATTTTAGTATTTACTTTGAATTTTGCACGAGTTATTAACTGTCCTAATCCCGCAAACGGTAAATCTATTTTTTCTTGTTTTAAATTAAGCTTTATTGCTAAGCTTTCTGTGATGAAGTTACATTGAGAACCTTCATCTAACAAAACTCTACAAATATGCTCATGATTAAATTGATCTACTATTTTTATTTGTGCTGTTCCTAATAGCACTTCCGACTCGAACGTAGCGGTAAGTCCTATTTGTTCGACATTGTTTAATGAGTTTGTTCTACCTTGACTTGATCCTGAAAGGTTTTGATTATGTTTAATGTTTGTGAAATTTAATAATGAGTTATGTTTTTTATTACAATGTTTGCAACCTGAAGCTAAACAGTTGTTCGTTGAATGATTATCACGTAAACAATTAATACATAGTCGTTTTTCCCTAGCTGCAGCTGACCTTTCTTGTTCATTTAATTTTAAAAATTCAGAACATGCGTAAATTTTATGATTTTGTTTACAAAACGTACACACATCCATCTTTTGCGTACCGACAAACGCGCGATTTTGATGTATCAATGATTTATTAGATTTATTAAAGCGATTAGTTGATTTGACTGAGTGATTATTGTTTTCTTTACTAATTTCTTCAATGTCTCCACGTTCTTTTTTATTTAAAAATGTAATCAATTGTGAAAATTTGGGTTTTTGATCATCGTCTAAAGTTTCCTCCCAAGTTTTACGCGTAAATTTATCTAATTTGTTACTTATTATGTAAATTAAAAATGAATCCCAATGATCTACAGGTTCCTTTAAAGCTTTTAATGCGTTAACGTGCATTTGTGCCTTTTCTTTTAAACTACGAACTTTTGTGACCGACAGTGTTGTCATTTCAGGTAGATTTAATAACTCCTTTAAATGAAATTGTATAATTTTCCTTGGTTTATGACATCGCTGTTTAATTAAGTCCCACGCTACTTGGTAATTTGCCTCAGATGCATCGAGAGCACTGATAATAGAAACTAAATCACCTCTTAATGCATGCTTTAAGTGATAAAATTTCTGGACTGGCGGGATTTTGTCATCATTATGTACTAAATTTAAGAATGAATCTTGAAAACTAAGCCATTCACGAGGATTACCGTCATAAGGACAAAGTTCAATTTTTTGTAATGAATTATTATGCTGAATAGAGATTAATTGCGGCACATTTGATCCAGACGCTTCATTTAATTTTACATTTATTAACGGATTATTCTTATTTAAAGTTTTAAATTGCTCTGCTATAATCCTTGCACATTTAAAATAACTTTCGTCGAATATAGATCTTTCAGTTTCCTGTAATTCTAATAATTGTTCATCTTTACTATCAATTAAGATTTCAATATCAAATTGGATTTTTTGAAATTCTTTATAATATTCTTCCAACTTAATTTTTCTATTTTCAAGATCTGAGACATTTGTAATTGAGTTTTTCTCGAGAAATGTTATCATCCTACTTACATTAGCTTTAGTTACACCCCGAGTTTTCACCAACAATTCTAATTGTTCCTTTGGATCCATTTTACAATTAGATGTTGCGGATTGTTTATAATTGAAAGTAGAAGAATGTTACAAGGAGATATAAGGATTAGTGACGTGATTAAATGATTAAAGGAGATCAATTAATGATACCTGGTGTGAATTGATTCTACGACTGCTTCGGTGGCTGCTTCCTCAGATGAGACGTCCACGAAACTGCTGCTTGTCAAACCGATGGCTGCTTTCCACAATGGATGTCCACGGTTGCATGTGTGAATTGATGCTACGACTGCTTCGGTGGCTGCTTCCTCAGATGAGACGTCCACGAAACTGCTGCTTATCAAACCGATGGCTGCTTTCCACAATGGATGTCCACGGTTGCTTGATTATGTTCGATACTCGTTGACCAGAATGATGACTTTTCTTCAGTGACTGCTTCCTCTGATGAGACGTTCACGAAGATAGACACAGGTTGATTAACTGACGGCTGCTATCCACACTGGATGTTCGATGTTTTTTTTGTGTTGATTTGTTGATTACTTTCGCGTTGCAGTTAACAGCATCCGGCTCGAAGGACCATGTTGAGTTCTTGTGGACAAAATTCTTCTAATTGGTGTTGAAAGGAACTTTCTGTTATGTCCACGTCACACGATAAATTAATGTCGAGTGAACTAATTATTTTATAAATGAATAATTCGGACGAGTTAACTAATGTAATTTATTTATTGAAAATTAATAAATAAACTACTACAACTTACTTAAAATTACAATATCTATTTTAATAATAATCGCGGTTTTATAATGAATAGTGTTGACGGTACAACGAGTAGATAGTGTCTGACCTGGTCTTTCAGGTAAAATTCTAAACTTAAAATCCTTAACGATGGGATTTTCCCATCCCTACATAGATTTACACCAGACGATCACTGATGGCTATGCCCGACCAATTGCAATAACATCATAAAATTTATATTCATAACTTGGCAGTGATAAAAACAGAATATGCCGGTACTGTAACCTTTGAAATTTACTACAGCTGGCCCTAAATATAAGAATTACATTAACAAACTAATTTAACTATTGATTTTAAAAACTAGACACCCAGTAAGGTATGAAACAAGTGGAAATCTTTTAAGTTTCCCGTATTGCTAATGTTTCTGAAACACATCTGAAGAAAGGAAAATGAGTTGACGAGGGGTTTGTGTGTACGCGGCGTCAACCTTTTTTAACAAATATAAATAGAAATGTCTACGAGGGAACAAAAGATGCACGTTGAAACATGCTGACGCCATGTAGGCAAATAGCCAACTAATATGTTGTAGCATCAACCGCCGAGGTAAATTTATTGTTTAGTAACCTCATTGAATTTTTGAAATAATAAAACTAGAATTAAATGTGTTCTGGATATTTAAAAAAAATTGTTCAAAATATTATATACTGTGATTAGGAAAAATCTAAGCTTGCAACTATTAACGATGTGTTAAAAATTTGTCTAGGTAATAGTACCACGAGTCATCTCTATACAAAATAAAAGAAACATCAATTTTAAAATTTGCTGAATTGACATTTTACGACGACTAAAGGAATGTTATCAGAGAAGGAATGAATCTCCTACCATCAAGTTTTGATAGTATCTTGGGAACCTCAATACACGGATGCAATAGCACGAAAACTTTCAAAAAGTAACGTGTAGGAGGCTTTTCTAATAGTTCTCAAATATTGTCATATCATCAATCATATCACCAAAGGCAGTAACGAGCTGGAAATTTCACTAAATGGGCCGCGTTGGTATGTCATGGGCAAAACCTTAATTCCTTCTCATTAATCAGATAGAGGAATTCACTAGTTTTTCACTATTATTTAAACCATCTTATAAATTGGCCCTCAATAAAATGTTAGGAAGACGGAGTGACCTCGAAAATAATAAATTTAAAACATCGACTGGAGTTTTTCTGGAATAAATACCACGATTAGAGAATTAATCTCGATGTCATTTGATCAGTCTCTTTCGAATGATCTCAATAGACGTAATACACCCCATTCATCAAGATGTACGAATGATAGCCCCACTGCCCTGAAGTGACGTAGTATCCATTCAAAGGCCCCCGACTTATATAAGCTACACTACTTATTTGTTAACCTTTGTCTATTACCTTTTATATTTTCTTATATTTGTTATTAATGTGCGTTATTATCCTACTCACCATGAGCCCAATTACTCTCTCTCTCTCTCTCTGTCTCTCTCTCTCTCTCTCTCTCTCGCTCTCTCTCTCTCTGTCTCTCTACATCTATATATCTATTTACATATCAACCTACCTATCTATCTATCTATCTGTCTGTCTATCTATCTATCCATTTATCTATCCATCCATCCATCCATCCATCTATCTATCTACTTATTCATCTATAACATATCTATCTATCCATCAATCCGTCTATTTATCTATCTCCACCAGTTAACATTTTCAATGTAAAGTAAAGAAACGCTCTATGTGACATATTTATTAATAAGCTAAACAGTGTTTAGTGTTGTGATTTTTCTGCTGACCTCCCCAGGTTTAAATAAAACACATTGTGTATCAACTGTCGACGTTTCGTCTATTTATTGTAGACATATTCATGACTTAGTGGAATCTACGATATAAGTATTATGGTAAGTATTACTTCTTAAGAATGTGATATTGACACTTACATTTTTTCCAGGTTTTACTATTTGAGTTACCAATGTTGTTATAACCATTGCATGTCGCTCTCGGTGGGTACCGCTTGGTTTATTGTTCTTTTTCTGAGCGTAGTGAGTAGCTTCTTTATTAGTTCCGATGTTATACTAATAGAATAGCTCTCTTTTGATTGCAGGTTGAGAGGTAACTGTCGATGTGTTATTCAGAGAGGCACTTCCTGGGTGAAAATTGTGGAAGGGGGCTGTTTTTTTTACTCATTCTTTTGTTTCTAGAATTGACCCTGGTATATGGATTTTTACAATTTTAAGACTTTAATTGTTATGTACATCAAGATTATTATTTTAGGAGGAATCCATTGTTTTATTGTTTATAAGGTGTTATCCAAAAGTTTCTACTTCAGCCGAAGCTACATGCTCAATAACTCGTAATTTGAAAGGAAAATATTGCATCATATTCCCTTCTTGAAATCAGGAACACTCACTCTGTACTTAATTCGCTTATTTACTTATGCTGATTAACAGTAACGTACAACAGTTGTATGAATCAAATGAGTGAGTCGAAGTAAATGTGTGTAGGCTTAACTGAGAAGAGTTGTTAAATGTGTTTAATACATGGATGAAAGGAGGGGATTGAACTGTAAACTAGTCCATCTGTACACCTAATTTATTACCTTGTATGACGGGATATGTCTTTTCATCGTCTGATATACCTTACCGGAAATAGATGAGTTAATCAAATTTGTAATGAATAATGCAATTACTGAAAAATTAGTAATAACAACGTCTTTTGAAGGGTATATTTAATTAGTAAAGAGGGACAGTTTGATAGTTTCTATTGGATTTTCCGCACGTTAATATATTTTATATTTGTTAAAAGCGCGTTATATTTTGTTTTCCACGCCAATCCACGCCGAAATCGAAAATGCATCACCAATATTCTAAGAAAATAATTCATACGGCAGAATTAAAGTTTAAATAATTTCTCAGTTATTTTGAAAGACTACAATTGTAAAGAAACATATTGCTTGACTTAATGGGGCCTGTTTATAACTGTATAACACTTTTACTGTAATATAATTTTATGGAAATTCTGTATGTATATAAATCATACATATTACAAATCGTAGAAAGTGTTTGAAGAGTATTTACATAAGGCTATGCTTATAATTCCAATTTAAGGTCTTCAGATGACCACACTCCTAATTAAAGATTAAAACAAGGTACTTACGTCGCATATAATAATTCATCATCGAACCAACATTAACGACAGCTTTTAAAGTTTATACCATTTTCAATTGTTATCCTACCCATCAAACAAGTTTTGCGGATGAACGTCACTTGAAGAAAAATTTAATCACTTACTTCCCTTATCCAATCGATGTAACACCCCCTCCCTTAGTAATTTCGCGACAGCGAAAGAAGGCAACTACCGCGTTCTTCTCCTATACTTCCGATTACTCTATCTTTCTGCCGGAAAACATCGCGATAAATCTCTATAACGATAGCTGTCGGATCAAAACTTATTTTAATATTAGTTCGGAAGTTAAATAATTGGATGAGGCTGGCAGCTGGTGTGTGCAAAACAAAGATTCCCCCGTAGGAATCGGAATCAATCCATCAGATATGACTTTTCTTACCTCTATCCAGATGCTTCCGATATCAATCTCCGGATTTGAAAGTTTTCCGGCTTCGGCGATTATTTTTTCCTCTCCTCGGGGGAAGTTCGATAAGTCTCGCATGGAAATCAGGAATTGCTTCAAGTCTAACAATTACCTCAGTACCATAACGAAGTCGATTGATGATGGAGGATTATTCTTCATTTCTTAATATGTATAGATTAAATATTTAGGAAAAAGTTGCCAAAAGACCAAATTTATAGACATTCTAGTAGATTAAATCAACTTAAACGTGTCTTGCCTTGTCTTCTTTTGAAAATTTCACGAATTGTCTATTGTCTAAAACAAACCCCAGGGTATTCTATGAGATATCTAATAGTGGTGGACGCGAAAGGAGGCGAGACGGGAAATGATACGGTCTCGTATCAGTCACGACAAATCCCTAAAATTATATCGTCTCGTCTCGGTTCCAAATAATCTCGATATTTCTGAAAGGTTTCAAGAATTTTCTTGAAGTATCTATACAGGTGTGGTAAGTATGACTGTCAATTTGTCGTATGATGATAGACGATATTTGCTTTTTGGAAGCATAGCTTTCTTATGGCGGGCTTCGGTACGACCCGGACGGCTAATTATCGCGTCGCGCTAGCTGTTTATTGACAACGTGTTACAATTGTTTTTGTATTGTCGGTTGCCTTCTCCGTGGTGACGCTAGCTATCAACCGTTTTGGATACAAAATGCTTTATCCAAGAGCGTAGGCTTTCACGGCCGGAGTCAAATGTGCAGCGTTTTTCCGGGCTATTTGGCCGTGGTTCACAAGGATGTCTACCACATCACCTCTGAAGATGTTTGCCGCAGAAGCAGACGAAACGTCAGGTTACTTAAACCTTTCTGGACCATGGCGAAATAGCCCGGAAAAACGCTGCACAAAATGCCTTAACTGTACAATGACAAAAATTATTTCAACAGAATCAGCGTCTAAAGAAGAACCTACCTGAGTGTGGCGATTACTTTATTTCGTCTATTAACCGAGATATTTCATTATTAAATCTGATCTTAAATGTAAACAGACAGTAGACATCTTGGATTGAGATCTACACGGAATGAGAAAATCCTTCACGGAAACGTTTCTGGGCCTACGACTACGGTCCGGAAGGTTAGGTTTGCTTGGTTTGGCTTGGATAAAAGTATAAAGAAGAATGAATAGTACATTATATTATATTAGTTTAATAAGACGGAGCATTGTCACACGAGAGTTTCAAAGAAACGAGTGTGACAATACATCTTATTAAACGAGTGTAATATACCATTTTATTTACTTTCCTTTATTCAATTTTGGCTGTTCAAGTTTTCGTATTACACTAAGGAATTTTGCGTGGGTTAGTTACACTGATGTCACTGACATTGACGTTTCGTATTTGAATTTAAAAATCTAGTAGCCCTAGGACAAATTCAATAACTACTTACTTACGTGAGCGAAATGGAACACAAGAATGTAGATTCATGAACTTTTAAAAGTTATGTTTATTGAAATACTAATAATTTAAACTTGACGTCTACGCACGTCTACGTGACAGGGTGATGTACCAATATAACAAAACTAAAAGTTACCAAAGGGTTATTTGGGGCGATTGTGGGTTGAATCTGCGCGATAGCGCCGAGCTAGCTAGCAATCGTTTCTGAGCATGACGTATATATATATATATATATATAATATAAAGCTATGCTTCCCCTCCCGGTCATTCCCAGAGTGCCTCATTTCGTTTTTGAAAATGTCGAAAAGATAACTTAAAATATGAAGAACAGGTATAATATCGAAATTTAACTTTATGATTAAATAGATTGGGATACCACGAACCCTATATTGTTTTCACTATTCGAAATATACTGACTATTAAGAAAATAATAGAGGAGAAGGACTGCTCGGATATCTAGAGGAACAAAACCTTTGTGCTATGAATAGTGTTTTTAAACATAGGTCTCGAGAAAATGGACGTGGAAGTCGCTTGATGGAAATATAGAAAATAAAATAGACTACTTCACGCCACTCTACAAATTGACCACAGGTAGCGACATCGCATGTTGAGAGCCAAAATACACCTAGACAACAGAGCAGAGGAAAAAACATTTAAAGAGAGCTGGTATTGAGGCATATGAACTACGATTAAGGTGGGAAGAAATCAGTAGTACTCTAAGGGAGAAAATTAATGATAAGCAGCAAATGAGCGAAAAGGAAGACTATGATAAATTATATGAAACAAAAACAAAACAAAAAAATACCATACATACGGTTAGAAGAAACACCAGATATAGAACCATATGAAATCGACAATGCAATAAAATAAATAAAACCTAACAACACAGTATTGGCGGGATAAATTTATTTCTAACAATTTAAAACCGGTAACAACTTTAGGAGTTACTGAAGGATCCCAAAATTTATACGAATCTATACTGGTATTATTCGATTATGAAAATACCAACAATTATAGGGTGTATTCACCGTGAAGGTTTCTTTAAAATTTTAAAGTTTAACCCATGTCGACTACATTAAATTCCGTTTGTTCCTTCAACTTAAGTCAATTCCACAAAATTCGTTCAAACAAGGTTTACAATGGAAGTTTCAAAATGTGACCCTAGAACCCATTTCTGAATAGTGTGAATTTAAATTTTTGTGATTATTTAAAAATCATACCAATTTCTTAAATCCTGGACAACTCTGACAACTCATAGTTGATGATCTAAGAAACTGTAATTACACATAGGTATACCAAAACTGAATGTAGTATGATATAAATTTAATTGATTTAGAAGTATTATTTTGGGTAGTTTGAAACAACTTCACTAATTTTCTTAAATCTTGGTTCCGTTAGGAATTTTCTGTAACATTACCCTGTATCGATAATAAATTAGTTATTTAATCCTTTATGAATTGAAAAACAGTTTGAAGATCACAATTAAATTTTGGGATTTCTAGAATATTTTAACAACTCCAGAGTTAAATTCATATTAGTTCTTAATTGTATCTATTTATGAAAATCTCAACAGTAACGGATCACTTTGAGGGCAACTCCATTTGTTTATGTAACTATAAACAACTCCTCGAATTTCACTAGAAGGAAAATAATTTTGGGACCCAATTGAAAATAAGAATTGTGAAAAATTGAAGACAGAATGTTTCTCCTGAATTTTTATCAATATGAAGCTTTGTCATATTTTGTGCTTTTATGAACAGCTACCATATTCTTGATACTTACATATCTTTGAAAGCTTACAGTTTAAGGGTTGGTGAAATAAAATTCAATGTTAAGTAATTTTAATTTTCTTGAAAGGAAAATATTGTTTCTTCTAGCTTTCATGCATCTCCTCGAACTCTTTTCAGCAATGGATATATCTAAGATAGTCCATTGTTAGGTAACTTATTTTTCTATATGTATCTGCAGTATTAGCTAAATTGAATTATTTTTAATAGATTTACTAAACATAACTTTGCAAATTTGTAATAGTTTCCAAAATTTTACCATATTTTTCGAATCTCCCTAAATCATGAATTATTGTGGAAAAGTCCAATATTTTAAAAATGGTAGGTATATCACAATTTTTATTCATTAGCAGAAGTAATTATTCTACGTTTTATGCGCCGTAGAAATATCGTTAAACGCATACTTTTTAGACATTCAATTACTTTTAATATCACTGTTCCTTATTCAACCAAATATATGGATACCCTGTAAATTCGTAAGTATTTATGAAGTATTTTCGTTGCAAACCAAACGGTGTCGGTAACAATCGACCATTATTTACTCTTGTCACCATATCAGCTATGAAAATATTTATACAGAGATTTGGGTTGTCTGAAAAAGCGACACCATCGGTCATTTGACCCTTCTTCCGGTATTAGGGCACCCCCGACTTCCGTCAATTCAATAAAAAGCCCTTACGCGAGAAAACCGCCTGCATATTTGTTTTGATTTTTCGGGCTCACCCTTCCTCCCGCCGAATGACGAATGGCGGACCCGGTCGAATGGTTTATTGAAATGCCCTCGTGGATAACTTTTCCAGAATCGCAAATCGGAAGGGAAAGTTCTTGGATACTTTTTTATGATTTGTCTCTTTCCGATTATGCCAGGAGATTTCGTGAGATTTAAAAGTCTAGAATTATATTTGTTTTTCTGTCGGCTTAGGGTACTTTCCCCGAAGGTTTATTAAACACTAGTCAGAATTTATAAACTATTTTGATATATCAGCGAAGCAGTATTTCCCTTTAATACGTACGTTGATTAAATTTCACCAGGATGAACAACTTTCACCCTCTATTTAAGGTCTATTAAACAGTTCAGCTTCTGCCATAGTTTGTAATAGTGTTAATAGATTTATCGGAAGTCCTCTTGGATTTGAGAACTAATACCGGATTTCTAACCACAACCCAACAGTTGTAAATGAGACTACATACAGATTTCTAAATTCAAGTCAAGTTCTAAAGTCAACCTCGTTTATATCGACCTCGCTTTTATCGATCCAACGGATATGGCGACCTATTTAGAAAATCCCGACCGATTGCGCTTAATGCAATGGTAATAATCACCGCTTTTAACGTCCTCGGTTATAAGAATCCCTCGAATAATACGACCCACAACTCGTCAAAGGTTTGTTATAGTTGCCTGGTTGGTAGAAAAATTTTGCTTTAATACCGATAATCCTGTACCATCAGAATAATTAAGGATCTAATCCCTCCTGTTTCCATTCCTCCTGATGACCCCTAATCAGAATCATTAGTGTTAAGAAGGGAGGTAGAAACAATTGTTGTTAGGGTTGGCCACATACGGCAAAACCGCGAAAATATAATTAAGACTTTTTAAAGACAATAGCGGAAAATGCAAGCGAGTTGAGGTCGGGCCTTGAGATTGAGATTGGCGCAAAGAAACGGTTTGGTAAATTCTCCCGCGTATACGCCACCGAGCCAACGAACATGAAGGCAAAACGAACTGTCGAACAGGGACGGCGTGCGCTCAGATTACTGAAACAAAGTGCAAATATTCTCAGTATTATCCCAAGAGCTTTCTTGTGTTTATGTTTAGTCGAGAGATTTTAGTCGTGAATTATTGTCAGTATTGATGTTGTATTCAAGTATACAAAAAAAAAATAGTTCTTTTCACAACTATCATTTAACAAGGTTTTGCGATTTTCTGTAAGTACCTACATATTAACATTAATTTCTTTGGGTAACCTTTAAATGAACGAAACACTATTTGAACACATTTTATATATCAACTTTTTGTTATCAGCACTTTTTATCAAAAGAAAAGAAATATGCAGAATATATGTTTTATGTTTTCAGTAAAACCGATAATTCAACGTAATTAAAAATGTACTCACCTTTTCTATGTTTGTTTGAGAGGATCCTTGAAATATTTTCGAATAGAATGATCATTCATTATTTCCTTTAAACGGATGCTTTTTACGACAATTGAGACGTTTTCAGAAAACGTTGGAAGTTAAAACTTTTTTAGACTGTGCAGAAAATTTCGGGAATAAACATTAACTATGAGGTACTGGTACTAAATTAATAATTAGACTTAACCATTCTATTTACGTATCCTATAGAAACCTTCTCAATATTATGTTTACAGTGGACAACATTTAGACTTAGGCTACTTGTCAATAGTAGTAATTGTCTTCAACACATCGTTATACCATTAATTATGATACTGCAAGCTCAAAGCCGAGAACTTGTTTCGACTAATTAAGTTCATGGAAAATGTGGCCAAAAATGGTATATCCATTACGTTGATCAAAGTATCGGAAAGTGTTTGTGCAAAGTGTACTCTTGGTATATCAGTAAGTTACCACTGACATGGAAAATTTTCAACGGTGACATATTTGTAATTATTCTAAAATCAACAATGTTCATCCAACAATAAACCGTTTTTTGTTGATAGCCATGAGAGCCGTCCATTTAAAAGCATCAAAACATGTTTAAAAAGAGTTT